>NDGM010979373.1:0-12441 GCA_002564305.1 Octomys mimax | reverse complement strand
CTGAGACCATGGGTGTCTGTCTTTACCCAGCGTCCTCTCATTCCTCAGACTGCACGGCGGGCACCAAGCTCGCTGCTGCCTCTTTCCACCAGTTCACAGCGGCTGGGTCTGTCTAGAAGCATTTTCATTTCAGTTATTACACTTTGCAAGTGCAGAATTTCAGCTTAGATCCATCCCATGACTTCTCTGTATTACCGTTCTTTCTCTGATGAGCTGATGTCACCCAGCTTTCCCTCATCCTCTTTAAGCCTGGTATGCTTTAGATCTCTGGACATCTCTATGGTGTTGGCTTTGAAGTCTGCCTGTAACCGCTAACACTGGCCCTATCCCAGCACATTCTGTAACCCACTGGCTCCCACCCCATACCTGGCTCCCACTTTCTTCTTTCTTTGTCTGTCTTGCAACCTTTTTGGTTGGCGATTGCTTTAGATGAAGTATTGCAGCATCTGTGGACACTGTTTCTCCTCCCTCATCTCTGGGGCTCGTGGTCATCTTTGCCTGTTTTAGCTGGACCATTTCAGTGATGCACATTTATCCCACAATGGGAAACTTTTGTACTACTTTTTCCAAGGAGCCCTTGGGCATGGGCACATCCAGGACGGCAGTGGATTTAGCTAAATCCCCTTTGGCCCTCCTTATTGGACCCCTGTTCAGTTTTCTGCCTCAATTTGCATCACGCCCAGCTGTTAGGCTACATTACTGTTGGTGAATTGCTCCATTGTTTTCTGAAAATGCTTGGGTGCAGAAGTTACTCAGTAGTCTGATCTAAATAAATTCAGACCCAATTTTCCATTTCTGTGACCCAAGGGGATATTTTTAGCTGCCCTTTTTCTAGTCCTCTCCCTTGAATGGGTGGTCTATGGTCTGGTTCACTGCTCCTAATTGCAAGGAGCCGGCTTAGGCTTGAACCCTCCTGTACTGTGGTACCAAGAAGTCAATTTCTTTGAGGAGAAATTTGGAGACCCCTCTTCCTAGTGGCTTCCTCTTCCCCTTAAAGTTCTGAGCAAATGTCCTGGGCATTGGGGGCAGGAACATAGTCTTTGATTCTCTTGGTTTGATTTTCTCAGAATGGAACCTCTGCCCTGCAAATAAGCTAAGATGACAGTGAGCACAGTGTTCATGGCCTTCCATGCCTCGGGGAGGCCCTGTCCTAACCAGGTGACTAAAGAGAGCTCCCAATTTGGTAGCCCACTCACCAGAAATTCAGGTCCATGATTCAGGTCAGCAGGGATGAGACGCGACCTTGATGGTGAGAACTGGCCACCTGGGGGCAGGAGGGGGGAGAGGAGGGCGCTCTGTCTTGCAGGCAGCACCTACCCTGGCAGAGCTTCCTCAGAGCTGAGCTCCAAGGCAACTGACCACAGCGCTGGGCTTACAGAATCCTGTTCTTGAAATCAAAACTCAGATTTTCCTGAATAAGCTTCGTCTTCACTTGTGATCTGTTTTGGGACACTGTTTGCTGTCTGTCATGCTGCTGCTGGGATGTCCTGGGCCTCCTTCACGTGGCGTCATGGCAGACGTGGGTCCTGACAGGGAACACTTCTGACAGAGGCCATACAGTGTCTTACTCTCTTAAACCAAATATGTGCCAATAATGTTCCATCAGACGCAAGTTAAGCGTCTTGAGGAAGGGGGTCCCTTTTTCTAATTTGCTGAAAGACTCCTTGGGGTCCAGTGTCCACCTTGTGATGAAGGCCAGGGACTAGGGGGGTCTTGATGTAGGTAGAGAGAGACAGGGTCATGGTGTGGTTGTGGGGCTGCTGTGTTCCATTGTGCAGTTTGCTGACTGAGCAGGGACATGGTCATCACTGGCTTCTCTTTAAGCACTGTAATCAAGCTGAGGGCCTCCTGCTTGCTCCTGATCCTTTTAATACTTCACCTTTCAGTGTGCCCCGAGGAGATGTACTTAATGCTCTGTCTCCGAGGGCTTTCTCATGCCTTGCTTCCCCTGGATTCAGAGGAGACGAGGGAGCAGCACAACACGAGGAAGAACTCTCCCGCCCCCTGCTTTTCTTGTGGCTGAGCTCCCGTGGCCCAGCCACCTCCCTCTCCCTGTGGCCATGGCCCTCATCGAGCAGCCCCGTCCACAGCACCACTGTTTTCTAGGCCTTCACAACTACACCCTGCCCTTGAACCTTCGCGCCCAGTGGGTAGCAGTTGCTTCCAACTGTGACAAATGCTGAGGTGCTATGCTCGCCATTATTTGTTTCCCTGAATCGGCCCATATAACTCTGTAAATAGTCCTTCCATTAAATGGTCCTTAAATTACCCAATTTGAACATACCATCTGTCTCCTGATGGGGCCCCGGCTGATAGCTACACTTTTCCTGCAGCTGGTAACCCAATATCCCAAGGACAGGGTGCCCTTTCCTCCCGTGCCTGCTGTCCTGGGGGTGAGGGGTGCAGGAGCCTGGTGGGGAGGGTTGGGGATGACAGAGCTAACAAGAAGACCCATACGAAGTGCAGTAGAAAAATGTAGAACATGACCATGCAGACTGCAGTCTTCAAAAAGGCTCTTCTGGCTGGGTTGTGAGAAACAGACTGAGACAAAGGGCAGTTTAAGAAGAAAGGTCAGCCAGGAAATGGCTGCCCTGTCCTGGGAGTGAGGAGGGAGGGCGGCAGGAAGAAAGGAAGTGCTGAGAGACCCCAGGCAAGGACGAGCCAGCGCTTCCCGGCATCTCAGGTCAGGGATGGGAGGAAAGCACAGGGTGAGAATCAGATGCCACCACAGCACCTGTGGGCAAGCCGGAGCTGAGGACGATGCTTGAAATAGTGCAGATGACCAACTGCAGTTTCATTGTGTGTGTGTGTGTGTGTGTGTGTGTTTTAAAGAGTTGTGGCAACAGGGTTCTAAGAGCCTAAAAAGATTAGCTTGCTGAATTTTCCCACTGGCTTTGCAAGTGGATCTTGCTTTCTCCATTTTATGGGAGGGGAAACAGAAGTGTGGAGTGCTCAGGTCAGACCCAGAGTCACACGCAAGCAAGCGCCTGGCCCTGCCTCTGGGAGCTCCTGCCTCTGCTCCTCTGCGCTCCTGCCTCTCCCAGAAGCCCTTCACAGAGGCCACCTCCTTGTGGTGACACTGTCCAGGCTGCAGCCTCATCTGGTTCCCTGGGACCTGTTCTGCTGTGCTGCAAGAGCCACCACTCGGGTTCCCATCTCCACGCAGCCTGTGCTGTGCTCCCAGAGCAGAGAACGCAGTCCCTACTTCCCCTCACTGGGAAGGAAGCAGCGGTGGCCAGGCTGGGCACGGCTCTCCAGGCTGACTTGGCAGTGGCTCCTCCCTGACTTTTCCTGTGCTGGCTTCAAGGAAAGAATGGTCTAGGAAGGTTCATTAGACCACAGGGATGTCCATCAAGGGGCTAGTGTGAGTGCCTGTCGGTGCGCTAATAGTGCAAAGCCTGGCTTGACGCCACATGAACACTTGGCAAGAGGGAAGCGCTGGGGCAGACTGAATCAACGATTGCGTTCGCTCGGAGCTGACATCCGACAAAGGAAAGAGCCGGAAAGACATCAACTGAGAACACAGACTGTGACTGAAACTCTGGCCTTTTCTCACTGGAAGGCTGGGAATTCACTTCTAAAGACAGGAGTGTGTGAGGAACAAGATGGAAGACGCCAGAAGCCACAATTCCATTTTCTCCTTGGGACGAGAGCAGCACTCAGGAAGCCAGCCTGGGAAAGCCAGTGCTCTGCTGTGGTCTTGTTGCGATTCCTGGCCCTAAGAGTTGGTGACTCACAACCACGGTGACTTTGGCCTGAGCCAGACAGCGGCTCGGAGCTGGGAAAGGGGGTCATTGCTGTGGGTGACTAACTGGCACCCTGCTGAGGCAGCGGAATCTGGTGCTGCTAAGGGGAGCGGCGACATCAACCTCCTCTTTTCCACACACTGGCAGATTTTTATTCTCCGTGCGAAACAGCTGAGTTGAGGCCCGAGACCTCAACTTTCCACAGAAGCAGGATTGTGGGCTGCTTCAACTTGAAAGTTCTTTAGGGTTCGCCTCACATATCTCCTCAAGTTAGATATAGGGAGACGGAGGCTGAGAGAGGCGGCTTGCTTCAGGTGGCTTAACTGGCTAATCGAAGTTCGGATTGATACCTGAATATATAAGGGTGTTGACACGGAAGGTACAGAGATGCCTGCATGGGCCTTTCGGTCATCTAGAGTAGAGGAATCGGAGAGCAGTCTTGCGTTGTAAGCAGTGCTTTATTGGCACTGCTTTTGGCAATATCCTGACAGTGACATTAGACACACGTGATGTCTCAGTATCACCTAGGAAAAAAAATGGGAGGACAAAGACCAGTGGTCACAGAGGAGCCCATAGAGCTCCAGAGAGCGGGACCCTGCCGGCCGCACTGGGAGGAGGGGCTCCCTGCCCACTGCATGCGGGCGGCCTGCTGTGCTCACAGCCCCCACGGGGTGGACTGCACTCGGGGACTTACCTAAGCAGACAGAGAACTTTGTTTCCTAGAATCTGCTTCCTCCAAGGGTGGGTTAGAGTTGGTGAGAAGTGTGAGGTTTTAAAAGCCAGGGAAGCAAAGGAAGCATTACACAGGTCTTTGCAGGGACCTGTGTAGAGACAGAGGAACAGAGCTGTCCCCTCTTGGTGCCCAGCCTCCACCAGCAGCCCACTGAGCACACTGCCAACACAGGCACCAGCCCTCCCCTGGACCTCGGTCTGAACCCCGTCTCTGTCCTGCTTCAGTCTCTGGGATGTGACAGAGCCCTCTTTGTGACTGCTTGGTGACTCCTCTTCCCACACTCCCTTGCTCGCTCCCTCAGTGAATCACTTGGGATCTCCAGGAATCAGAAGCCTGAGGCCACCAAGCCCCTAGCCTCTCCCTGACTGTGGCCGTGGAAAGGAAATGAGGTGGCACAGGAGGGCGGGAAGCTCTCTCAGTCCATGCAGGTAGACACATGGTGTTAGCACCTGCACACCATGAAATAAGTCAAGATGAAGTCATTTCCGTGAAGCCCTAATAGAAAAATAAAGCCAGGTACCTCTAAAGAGGGGTGACAAGAACTATCACAAAAGACACTGTTAGAACCACATCTTGCCTAATGTCTGTCACAACCTCACCCCAAAAAGCTTCTGTGAAGACAGCTGTCTATTCATCCTGGTGCTTTTACCACCCTTTTCATTTATTATTGTAGTCAAAGATCAATATAGCAAAAGAAGCCATGGTAGAACTGGCGAGACTTTGGTGGCTCTTAGAGACAGACTAAGCTTTGCACATACGTCTTTCGGGCCCAGGAGCTATGCTCCCCAAAGCTCCATGTGCTCATAGCTGGGACCTCCGCAAGGCGGCTGAACCGTGGGAGTGCTTGAGCTAACTGTTCTCTTGGGAGGCCGGCGGCTGCAAGAAGAGTGACCCGCCACGCACCGCCTGCTCACCAGCACCTCCCCCTGAGCTTCCCACCACCACGAGGGACACAGCGGCCCTTGCTCAGGCCCCTCCTGCCTTCCCGCCTTGGAGCCGGCCAGGGAGGGACTAAAAATGTGAAATGAAATAAACTTCTCTTCTCTTACAAAAATCCACGGCTTACATGACATTCTTCATTTTGTTTTAAAAATCTGCCCCTTGAATATGCGCACAATTGACTAGGGTCCCCGCGTGTCCAATGGCAGTGCGGCTGCTGAATAGACTCTTTCTCCTTGCGGAAGTCTATTATTTCCGTTCACATTTCCAACTCTGCAGCAAAGGACCGCGAGCACAGGGCCGGGCCGCGCATCCTAGGGCCTGCCCACCCGGCCAGCGCCTCGCCCGCCCGCACGCCTTCCCCAGGCCCCCGCAGCCCTGACCGTTTCCCTCCCTCGCGGGCCTGAGCTGCAAGGCAGGACTTCGGAGGTCCAAGCTGCCTGTCCGATCCGCAGAGCTCGCGGATGAGTGGCCCCCCCGCAAGCTATTCTGACAGTTTCTATTTCCAGGTCCTTCTGGAAGTTGTGAAGATCAATCTTAAAGGGACGGTGATGAACTGAACTTTGGGAGCCCCCAGAAAAGATACAATTTATAGCTTTTCGCATCATTTTTCACTCTGTCATTTAAAAACACGATGCGATAGCGGGTGGGAAGCTGGAATATCATTCGAATGAACTTTCTGATGCTCAGAGAAATAAGTGTTACAGCCGCCAAGTTTGAGAACCCACCACATTCTGGGAGATTCGAAATGGAGAGTACAGCCGTATCTGACAATGAGGACAGCGAGTGCTTTTTGACAAGAATTTCCCTCTTTTCCTCTTTTGGGAGAACCAATTTTTCCTTTTAAGATGCCCACTAATTTTCTGTTTCTTAATAGCTGAACCAGCAATTCCTACAAACACGGATCTGTAGGCTGCTGAACAGATGTTACAGCAAGAAACAATTCTCTGGTCAAAAAAAAGAAAAAGAAATGTGAGAGGGCCCAGCACTATAGGTCAGTGGTCTAAAGCGTCTGCTTAGACAAGCTTAGGCAAGTGCAGGGACTGTGGCTCGATCCCGGGCACCACATGCCACGACAGCCCCACCCCCAGGCTGGGCTGAGCTGGCCACAAAAAAAAAAAAAAGTGGGAACTGTTAGCTTCATTTAAAAAAAAAAAATTACAGAATGCCCCACTGGCACAAGGAGCTGTGGTGGTCACTGAGCAAGCAGACCTGGTCCTGGCGCCCTCGGCCCACAGTCAGCCAAGCACAGCTAAGTGACCTCCTGCCTGGCAGATCCCGGATGTGTGGAAGCCACGTAGTGAGGTCCCGGGGCGATGCTGGGCCACACTTCCCAACCTGATTGGGCCAAGTTGCTTCTTCTTCTCTGTCTTTTTAAATTTATAGAGTAGAGCTGGTTACCCCTAGGACACCCATTTATGAATAGCGGACCTAAGTCAAATAAAATCCTGAAACTAAATGATTGGTGTAAGAGAGCATTTCTAAAAAGCAGCACTGGAACTGTTGTCTAGCTGGACTCTTCTGCCATTTATAACAACAAAGTCATCATTCACTTTAATAACACGAGCCGAGAGCATACTCCATATCTTATAGCAGAGGTGGAACAGGTATTCTTTAGCATTTAGTGAAACTAGTGCTTAAGGTGGCTACTGTAGTTTTGATAATTCATGAAGAAAAATAAGCAGATCATCGAAGTAGGGCTGCGTTTGTGCTTCCTTCATGAAAATTTAATACGACTTGATGGGCGTAGTGACGGGTATAGCAGAGGAAGAGAGCTGAGATATTGAGTGCTTTGGCGCACATTCTTCATTTTTTAAAGCTGGACATGTGGAGATTTAATTTATAGATGGTGAGACTCACCCTTTCTAATGTGCAGCAGTTTTAAGAGTCTTACCAGATGGCACTGTTGTACACACATTACCACAGTCAAGACGCGGATCGCTTCCATTCCCCCAGATCCGCTGTATTCCTCCTTTCCAGCCGCCGACACACCTCACCCAGCCCTTGGCCGCCACTGGTGGTTTGAGGCCGTCATGAGTAAAGCATGCCAGTGAAGCCAGATGGTGCCCAGGTTAGCTTAGCACAATGCCCGTGGGGCTCATGCCCACTGTGTGGGGCGGTGCTTTGCTGACTCTGACTGCTCAATATCAGTCCGACGTGTGGGTGCTCAGGTCTTTCACAAAACCATTTGCCTCTGGGCCCGGAGCTTGGTGGCTGAGCAGCAGCCTCGCATGAGCACAACTCGGCTGCACCTCCTGAGCCAACGAAGATCGCTCTGTTTCTCATTTTGGGTACAATTATAACAAAGTCACCATAAGCACGTCTATCAGTTTCTGTGTGAACATTATACATTGTCACTTCTTTTGGGTAAACAGAAGATGGCTGACACACGAGCCAAATGTATGATTCATTTTATAAAGAGCCGACGGGCAGGTTTTAAATGTGTTTGTCATCTTGTGTTCCCATCAGCTCTTGATATTGTCAAGATTTTTAAAAAAGAAGTTGTAAAGAACATGCACTGGTGCTGTCGCTCAGTGCGGCTTGAATGTGCTCGTGTTGAGGCTTTAATTTGTATGTCTTGCTACTGGCTGGCTCTGCAGCACTGGTGGTTCACGTGTGACTGTCTCATGGGGCGGGAAGGGACAGTCCCACCAGGTGCCACTAGCCGCCTGGCCTGATGGACAGCGACGTGTGCCCCACCTGCGGATCCAGCTGTGGGAATGCGTTCATCTGCTCACCCCGGATACCCCGTGATGCTGTACCCCTTTCATCGGCTTCTGTGCCACCCACGTAGCTTCTTGGCTCTCTCTAGTCAAATCCTGGGCCTGCTGTTAAAAAATAAGCAGCATGGTTCGCTTCCTTACTGTTAAGTTTTGAGGGTTCTTCATCGATCATAGGTATAAATGCCTTATCCAACATGAGTTTCACAAATGTTCTCCAGTGTGCATCCTGCTGATTCATCTTTCTGGTTGTGTCTCTCAGTAGAGCAAGAGTGGTAAAGTCTGATTACTGTAAGTGATCTGGGGAAGCAGGATGGGGCCGCTGCCTGCAGGCGCAGGAGGGCTCTTCCCTTCCTTTCCCCATTGCCTGTGGGTCTTCCTCTGCACTGCAGTGATGGAGTTTCCTCCAACCACCAGTGCTGAGGGCCTAGGGATGGCCCAGTCAGGGCTTCCAGGTTTCCCGCTGTGGCAGCCTCTGCCCTGGCCAGTCACCACAGAAGGAGGCTTGCTCAAGCCTACTTCCTCCCACAGTGGAGGTGCGGGCAAGGGGACAGCCTTCTGTGGTGTCCATGGACACCCTGAGAGCCACCCCAGCGACCCGTCATGCATTCACTCCTCAACTGGGCTCCTCCAGCCCAAGTGGAGCTGCCCGTCTCTCCCTCACTCCATCTCCATGGGCTGCTTCCATCCCGACTCCTGCAAGGGCCTTCTTGTCTTAAATTTTATACACAACTCAAAACATGTGTTTAATCGAAAGTGCCAGAAAATGCGCCAACTCTTTAGTCAACCTCTCTGATGCTGGTTAACACATTGCAAGAAGTCTGGAGGTACTTCTTGGGTTATTTGAATGACTTAGCCTCTCGTAGTGCTAACCTCAAAGCTTAGTATGCACTATCAGAAAAGGTGGCAACCTCACTGGATTGTACATTTTTTCTGGTACTGGGAATTGAACCCAGGGTCTTCACACTAAGCTTTATTCCCAGTCCTTTTTTACCTTGTGGCGGTCTTTTTAAATCACTAAATTGCCCAGGCTGGGCTTAATCCCAATGTATGCCTCCCTCAGCTGCCCAGACTGCTGGGATTATAACTGTGCACCCACACCCTTGCCTGGACATTACTTCTTTACCAGCCCTGTGTTCAAAGAAGAAAAGTAGTTAGAAGAAAGAAATCCTGCATTTGTCCAATGTCTGGATGCAAATATCCAAATCTACTCTAGTTAATTTGAGAAAAAACAAAGGTTTATTAAAGAATAGTAAAGAGGTGACAGAACTTCTTGGTGTCCTGGTTTATATCTGAAATGTGCCCCCAAAGTCTCAGGTGTTTAGTAGTTGACTAGATCTTAGGGGTGCCATAACTATTAACATATGTGGCCTGGTTGGAGGTAGGTCCCTGGGGTGACCTGGAAGGATGAATTCTTTTCTTTTTTCTAATGTATTCAGTACAGAGTCTAAAGGGTCTTACTACACAGATTGGACTCATAGTGATTCTCCTGTTTACAGCCTCCGAAGCGCAGGGATTACAGGCATGAACCACCACGCCCAGTCTTGGAAGGATGAATTCTTGTCTCTGTGCCTGCCCTCCCTCTGCTTCTGGACAGCCCTAGGGGAGCAGCTTCTCTCCGCCTTCTACCGGGCTGCCTGCCCCTTGGAGCCAGTGGCCTGTGCACTGAGCCCTCTAACACCATGAACTAAAGTAGACTCCTCGTCCTTTCAGTTCTGGCATGAGAGCCTAGCAAGTGACTGGTACACTTGGAAAGTCAGGGCAGGGTCTTTCCAATTAGACATCATGCAATCAGGGACAATGCTACCTGGACAATGTACCAGCAAAGCACAGACATTGATAAGGAGGTGAGCCAGAGGCCACAGCCTACCTTGAGCAGCCGTGAGGCAGCATAGCAGACTGGGAGGGAGCAGAGCTTTCTGTGCCCACGTGCACCTAGACCCCGCCACCCTCTCCCTTCCAGAACCCATGTCTGATGCCACAGCACAGACTTGGTGCAGCCAAGGCCAAAAGCCTGTATTCCAGCACCAGTATGCCCTTGAGGGCTAACTTGCAGATTTCAAAAGTGGGCCATAGGACGCTGAATGTTTTTCAGGACTGCTAAATTCTCTCCAACAAAAGTTGAGGTTTTATAGGTTGTGGTGGTGCACATCTGTCATCCCAGCCCTCGGAAGGCTGAGGCAGGAGGGTCAAATTTTGAAGCCAGCCTGAGCTATAGAGTGAGGCCTTGATTGAAATAATAATTAAAAAAAAAAACAAAACCCAGAAACAGAACACAAAAAATAATAAGCATAATTCCCCGAGGCGTTCTTAGAAAGACAGAGTGAGGAGAAAGCCCATGGGTTGAGCAAACCACTCATCCAAATACCTGGGTGTTAAGCATGTGCCAGACACCATTCTGTGTGCTTGAAGTACACTAGGGCACGAAGCAAAAGCTGTCCTGCCTTCAAGGAGCTTACCTTCTAGTGAAGAAAGGCAGACATTACTCATGCAGATGCCTTATCCTCCATCCTGAAAGACTAAGGATGCCACACCATGGTGACACAAACACACCCACGTGTGCAGCAGGAAGACGCACAACAGTTATGCTGTGGAAGTGGCTTCTGTGTCCACCAGATAGACAAAATTTGGAGCCCTGCTCTGTCACAAAGAAGGCCAGACTTCAGGGCCAAAGCCGTCCTCTTGCCTCGGCCTCCCAGAGCCGGGACTTTAGGCGCACGGTGCTGCGCAGAGCTGGGACTCCAGTTTTCAGACCAAATGTAAAGGAGTGGGGATACGGGCTTTGGGGCAGAGGAGAGGGTGACTGCTGTGCTGTGAACAGTCCTCTGGGAGCCGGAAAAGGAGGGGAGAAGGGAGAGGGGGAGGGGGAGGGGTAAGGTAGGGGAGAGCGGAAAGGGAGGAGAGGGGAGGGGAGGGGAGAAGGGGAGGAGGGGAGAAGGGAGGAGGAGAGGGGAGGGAAGGGGAAAGTAGGGGAGGAGGGGAGGGGAAGACAGGGGAGGGAAGGGGAAAAGAGAGGAAGAGAGGACCGCCTCAGGAACCCCGGGAAAGTGGAGGCGGTGGGCCACAGGGAAGGGGAGGACAGTGGTGGCTGCGCACAGAGCGTGGCCAAGGCAGAGGCAGCACCGTTTGCAGAGGCGCGGAGGTGAGTCTGGAACAGCGATGGGTGCGGAGGACTCCCAGGTCCAAGGCTGAGTTCCGAGAAACTGGAAGGGCGGTGCTGACAGCCACAGGAGGGAGGCTGGGGCGGGGCGGGACTGGGTGCCGGCGGTGGAAGCGCAGGGGCACAGAGGGAACTAGAGTGCCTCTGAGCCATGGGACAGCGGTGCAGCCCCACTGTGTGCGGGAGAAAAAGGCTGCAGAAGCAGCGGAAACAGCAGCAGCAGCAGCAGCAGCAGCAGCAGCAGCAGCAGCAGCAGCAGCAGCAGGTACCTGGTTTTAGGTAGGCAGCTATTTTCTCCCTTCTGATCAACGCCTTCATATTAATGAGCTCCCAAGGCAGTCGTGTCTTTAGACACAGAAACACGTTCGTATTTCTTAACAGAGTTACTCAAGGTAAAGGAGCTGAGCCAGAGAATCCACAACAGCAGTACAGAGCCTGCTGCGCCTTCAACCTCTGTGAACCTTAAAGTCCGGAGAAAGTATAGCCCCTACTTTGGCAAGCTTTTCAATCGCACACTTACCTAACACCTATCCCAGAGCCTGGCAGTCCGTTCACTTGGTCACGCTACTTATCACATCCCAGCACACAGTGGGCATCGAGCTGGTGTGCGTGCTCCTCTGGAAAGAGGCTGCTGCGCTCTTCTTTCTGGAGATTACAGTGGGAGAGCAAGGGAGCCGCCAAAGGAGAAGCTGGAAGCCCAGGACACCTGGGAGCCCACTTGGTCTCACCAAGGAGGAGAAAGGCACGCTCAGGTCTTAATGAGTCATCATTTGGCACCCATTAGAGTGGGAAGGAAAAGATTGGTGGAGGCAAAGCTGGAAACAAGGGACCTTTCTCGGCAAAGGTGCAACTCAAGTTGTGCGATGACTTTGGAGATGAGGGTGACAAAGTGCACTGGGGTGCAATTCCGCTGTCACTAGAAATTTGTGCGCTGGAGAAACTACACAAGTACTTGGGTGGCATCCACAGGTATCCACTGTAGCACTCATGTTAGACAATGTGGAAGCAATCTGGTTGTCCAATAGCGGGGGATTCAGCAGATGGAGTAAGATTCTGGGCTTGAAAATGAACAGGCTACATAGATCGCCATGGAAAATGCTCCAGAAGAACAGAGCCACAAACAGGCAGCTATGAAGATATCCT
>NDGM010979370.1:0-13986 GCA_002564305.1 Octomys mimax | reverse complement strand
TGGTGTCTCTCGTAGTTCATATCTGTGTTCCTAAGTCTGAGATCAGATAACAATCTTTCATCCTTGAGAATTTTCTTTAGAAAGAGGGGGGACTAATCCCAAAAGCATTTTTAGGACAAGATAAATAATTGTTTCCCCTCTGTTACTGCACACAGTGAGGGGACGAGAGCTAGAGAAGTGGCTGGTGGCTCCAAAACAGTATCACTTAAGAGAGCTCCAGGGACACATGGAACACAGGGTACAGCACACCCCTAATCAACCGCTGCACCCACACACACACACGCCCTCAGTCCAGTTCTCCTGTGTCTTTCTGGGACAGACTGGGACCCTCCCAGGAGCTGCACTTAGCCTGAAGGTGTCACAGTGCATGGAGTGGCTCTCCTTCCCATCCCCCTTCCCAACAAGAGCCACTGGTGGAGGTGGGGAGGGCTTCCAGGAAGGAGCACAGGGAAGGCACACACACACACACACACACACACACACACACACATCCAGGGCACGCTCTACCCAGAACACATTTGTTCTCCAGTTCCTGTTCCCTGTTCTGGCCACATGATGAGGCAGTGCTGTGGCCTGGAGCAAAGGGTACAGAAAGCACCCCTGACTGCAAGCTGGGGCTCCCTCTTCTCGCCCTGCTGGCCTCAGGAAAGCAGCAGCTCCTGGCTTCCTCTTCTGTTCTCACCTGGTAACCTGCCACCCTGCCAACTTTGGGGCTCCTGTCGGTGGGTTTTTGAGAGGAACAGGGCTGCTCAGAGAACAAGGGGCAGGTGGCCACAAGCCCCGAGGGACCCACTGTGGGGCTCTAGGTCGGGCCTCAGCAAGGACCTGGAGTAGATAGAGGCCAAGGAGATGAAGGATGGCCAGGTGACAACAGTCCTTCCTTGGTGCCTGCCACAGCCAGGGAGGAACCAGAGGCCAGGCAAGGGGCCCCCAGGTCCCCAGGCTCACACCCTTGGCAGACTCAGACTCCCAGGCAAGGTTAGTTGAACACAGGAGGTGCTGTCACCCAGAAGGAGGGTGTGAAAGGTGTTTGTGGCCAGGATCGTGAAGCCTGGCTTCACCACATATTTGCTATATGGGGTCTTAGGCAAGTTATTAAGTGTCTCTGAGCCTTAGTGTACTCATCTATAAAAGAGGATAATGGTGGAACCAAGTTTGGGGGACTGTTCTGAGTTCTAAGTGGGCAAATGCATGTGACCAGTTTGGCATAGAGCCTGGCACAGCAGCTCCATCTGCCAGGGCTTGGTGATCAGTAGGCACTGTTTTTGTATAGTGATATCGCACTCCTTGACAGAGCAAGGGTGAGAGGCTGGGAGGCAGTTACATACTATTCAGTTATTAGCTTGCTATTTTAATCTGCAAGACCCCCTCCTACTTCCTGTATGCCAAAAGTCATTTTTTTACTGTTTCTTTTTTGGGGAAAGCATCTCATTATATAGCTCAGGCTGGCCTTGAATTCATTATGTAGCTCAGGCTGGCCTCAGACACACAGCACTCCTGCCTCAGCCTCCTAAGTGTTGGCATTTTAAACATGAGCCACTCACTATACCTGGTCAAAAACCATATTTATGAACCAGCATTTGCTACCAGTTCCAAAACAAATGCACCCACATGTGAGAGCAGGTCCCCAAAGGATTTCTGTTGAGGGGCAGCATTTTATGAACAGTGTGAGCTGTTCTATTATAATGTGTGATCATGTATTCATTCAATGAGTATGTTTTTTATTGATGGAACACCAAGACAGCACTGCCTGGGAGCCAAAGCAACTGCCAGGCACTCAAGCCTCGCCCCTTCTCCTCGCTCCTTGAATGTACCAAGGAGCAGAGGTGCAGGGCCTGCTGGGAGCCTCTGCTGACCCAGGGGCTGGGCTGGACCCGTCACGTGCTTGCATATGCATGCACACCCAGCACACAGGTACTCACGGCGGTGCGAGGCCACCTGCCTCTGCTTGTAGACCAGAAGCAGGATGAGCGGCAGGCAGAGGATTCCTACGATGCAGGCACTCGTGGCCAGGGCTGCAGCTGTGATGTCTGTAAGAACGGAGAGGTAGCTGAGCTGAGGCCTCATTCCCACTGCTCTTCCTTATGGTGGAAGAGCTGTGGTGGGGGGACACACAACTGAGGCCAAGAGGGAAAGCTGGACAGCAGGGAGCCCTCCTTCACCCAGGGGCCCCAGAGCACAGCGAAGCCAGACTTGTCACTTAGACGTGGCAGCCCCACCCACAGAGAAGAGCGCAGACTCCTCACCGCACACCCAAGGACAGCTAGACAACCCATGGCTGCAGGTTGTCCCTGAGAAAGGCAGCAGGCCCTTTACAGACTCTAGGCCACAGAGCTCAAGGTTAAGCAGTGGGCCAGCGAGATTGCTTAGCAGACTAAACACCTGCTTAGGCAAGCACAGGGACTGAGGTTCAATCCCCTGTGCCACATGCTGTGCCGGCCCTGCTGTCAGGTGCACTGAGCCTGGAGCCGGAGCGTGGTGGTGCGGGCCTGTAATCCCAGCGCTGGGGAGGCTGAAAACAGGAGGATCACTACAAGTCCAAGCTATATAGTGAGACTCTATAACAAATATGTTTAAAAAAAAAAAAAAGGAAAGAAAAGAAATAGTGGTGATTGTTGTACAGCATGAGAATGTGATTCAGTGCATGCCACTGAATGGCACACTCACTTAAAGATAGTTCCATGGACACTTATGTGGTATAGTCATATATCTTACCTCAATAAAAAATAAATACTCCCAGCCAACCCCTGTAGTTCTGGGCCCCTGGAAACCTCTAGGCGTGGAGGAAAAACACATAGAACAACAAACTAGAGAAAGGGTCATCTTTGTCTAATACTTTTAACTTTTGTTGTTTTGAGATAGAATCTATGTAGCCCAGAATGTCCTTGAACTCACTATTATCACCCAGGTGGGCCTTGAACTCACTATGTCAACCAGGCAGGTCTTGATCCTCCTCCTCCAGCCTGGTAAGTGCTGAGATTACAATTACGCACCACCGGGCCTGGCGGTATTTTTAAATTTTAAAATTATATAAAAAAGTACAAGTTAAAAAAAAGCCAAGTCTGCTCCTTACCCTCCCCTCGGGCCCTCCAGATCATGAATGTCCCCAGTCCCGCATGTGTCCATCTAGACCCATGGCCTCCCTGTGTTTCTGGCAGATGTGAGCCGTCTGGCAATTGCGGTTCCCACTGGATGGGCCAGCGGGGAGCGTGGACACCCCTGTGTGCAAGTGAGGTGAGGGCTGCCTCACCTGCGCAGGGCTTTCCCACACACAGCTTGGGCCCCTCCCGGGAGCACCTGCCCTCCAGAACCGATGAGGCAGCAGTACACACCTCACATCGCATCCTCACATCGCATCCCCGCCCGCTCAGGCATGTGCTTCTGGGCACTCAAAGTGCTGGGCCAGAGAACATGTGGGTTTTCTCTGAGGCTATTGCTAAATTGCCCTCAGAAAAGGTTGTACCACTTCTGGGTCCCGGCAGCAGGGGAGTCGGGGGATGTGTTTCAGTCCATCTGCTGACTCTAGGAGTTTAGCTGGGAACAGAAGAGCGCTTATAACCACAGCCAGCATAGACACTTTTCCTTCCCAATTTGAGCCATTTCCTGGGCCAAAAGATGGCTGGGATACCTTGTCACCGTGTCATCTTCGCCCCAGAGAGCTTTTGGGATAGGACAGGCCGTGGTCTAAATGTGGCTTTTGCACTGTATTTGGGAATAAAGGCCATTTTTATCTTATCATATGGCAAAACAATACGGCGGTGTAAACAACTGGCGGGTGGGGGGCAGGGGGTTGTTCACATGGCAGAAGAGAACAAAGTTATCAAGCTCCTCAGAAGTCCCGTCGGCACAGGAACAGTTGCTGCGCTGATTACAAAGTGAGCTCTGCTCCACATTAAAGCAGGTCCCCTGCAGGTCTTACCAAGGCTGCATTTGAAGATGGAATACTGAAAGTAAAAACATTCTGCAACTAGGTACTGCTTCTCTGCTGCTAAACCTCATCAAAGACCTCTCTGAGGGCAGGGTCTGAGGAGCTAGCTGCAGAGTGCTTTTTTTTTTTTGCCATCAAAGCATGTCTCTTCCGACTGTCATTAAGCAATATTCGGTGCAGTTCTCCGGGTGCTCGCTGATTCTACCTGACTGTGAGGCTTGGCCAGCTCTTCCTGCATGACTCGTGTGCCCATGTGTGTCCTCTCCCTGCAGCATCCCCCGGCAGATCAGGACTGGGTTTCATTCTGAGAGCGTGGGGTTTTCTTGTAACGATGGCTGAGTGTTGAGACTGGGGCAAGGGACGGGGCTTTGCGGACTGGTCTGTGGATTTAGCTGTCTTCTGAGACTGGGTATCTGTGCAGAGCCCAGCTTGGCCACAGCACTCCCCCAGCATGACCAGGCCCTGGGCTGGCACCCTCTAGAGAGAGGAGTATGCTTGGGCTTATCCTGGGAAGGTGATTGGCTGCCGGCAGAAGCAGTAGCAATACCACCTTGGGAAGTGTGCCCAGCCTGCTCAGCGGGGCTTTGTCCAGGGCGCCAGTTTCCCCGAGGGTACATACAGAGGAAGGAGCTCCCTGCTAGGTCAGTGGAAAGGTACAACAGAGGGAAAGCCATGAGCAGCAGGGGCTGCCTAGAAACCAACTTCCCTGGCTTGCATCTCCCTGCTACTTCTCCCTACTGTGGGCTGATGGGATTTGACTTCAGTGCTGGCCCAGCTACTCTTCGATGTCCCAGAAATAACACTGAGAGATGCAGGCTGAAGTTAGAGAAGCAAAAGTCAACCAACTGCCTGGCTGGCAGCACCACCCATGAATCAGGTGCTGGGCTGCTGTAGGGCCTGGACTTAGAGTGAGCAGAGACTAGGAGCTTTCCAAAGTGGCAGTGCACCCAGCATCCTGGTCTGGGGTCACATGGGTCCCCAGGCAGATGCTCTAGAATGGTTAGGAAACAGGGCTATCTCCACTGTCTGCTACCATCTACCTGCCATCCTGCCTTGGCACAGTGGTGGGTGAGTGGACTTGGGGGTCAGGCTTAGACTTGCACTTCAAGAGGCAACAACAGCCCACACCTGCAGACACCTACCACAGGCACATTAATGGATGCCTCCTGAAAGCCTCAAAAGCACGCTACAGGGTAACACCATTCCTGTCATCAGCTCCCCTGACAGATGAGGAAGTAAGGCACAGAGCGGCTTGGCAACCGGCAGCCTGGCCAAAGTCAGGGTCTCAGTCTAAGCCACTTCCCGGCACCAGTTTTCACTGGAACTCACTCAGGTTGCAGCCATGGCCCTCAAAGGCCTTAATCTTCTTCTTTAGTTGGCAACATGTTAAAATTGTACGTTCCTATAAAATCTGGTTTCTGGCTCTCCTTGACGGCCGAGTAGCACCAGCAACCTTGGGCCCACCCTGATGCACAGCCGCCAGACCAGCCTAAGGCGCTCACAGAGCTCCTCTGGCCCTGGGCACACTACAGCCCCTTGGATAACACTCACTGCTGCCTTTCCGGTAGCTCCCAGCAGCTGCTCCAATGCACGGTGGGGAAATGCTACCCAGAGGGTGACAGTGCGGCCCAAAGCCCCAGCACCCTCCCAAAGCACAGCCTGGTTGCTTCTTATCCACTAAGCACCTATACTGCCAGAACCAGGAGCTTGGAAAGGGACACCTGAAGTCACCAGAGCCATGCCTTTACCCTCTGCTATGGACAGAAGCTAGCAAGAAGCCAGTGCACTAGACAGCAGCTCAGAGAAGGAAGGGCCAAGGGAGACTTCACAGCTCTTGACTGGTGAAAACCCTGAGCATCCTTGGCTGAGCTCAAGGTTTCTGCTTCCTGTGTGGGCTCCAGACCTCTCAGTGCTCCTCCCCAGGTCCCTTCCCTAGACCCTGCATCCTCTCTGTTTTGCACCTGGTCTCTCTGGCACCATCCCCATTGGCATCTCATGTTTCTGTCCCCAGGACCAAAATTGCATTGCTTATTTTCAAAATTGGGCTGACCCTGGAGGAGGCAGCTAGCCCTTGGGTAGGCACATGCACATCCCACGAGTCTAGCTCTCTGACATCCATGGTTCTGGTCTGAGAGACCCAGAAAACTCCCTCCAGCTGCTAGAACCTGGGTTTCCCTGCCTGTGACACGGGGGGCCATGGTGGAAGGGACAGTCTGCGAGTGCCTTGCAGCTTTGTGAGGTTTCGGGAAGAAGTGGCACTGGGCATTTGCTCACAGCAAAGGTGCCATGAGGAAGTGACTGTCACACGTGCCCACCAGCAAGCTTCCCTGACCGCTGTGTGGAAAGGAAGTGACCATGCAAAGGGAAGTGAGGACAGTGCAGTGGCTTGCGCTACGGTGACCATCAAGCTCTGTGAAGACCTAGCTCAGGCCGAAGGGCACATGGTACCTGCTCCTAATCGTTCTGTTCATTGTTTGAAAAATGGGTAGTTGGAGTAAAGTCACCACAGCCTTTGGGTCAGGGCTTGACCGGGGGCTCCAGTGGGCTGCCTCCTTCTGGCTCAGGCCCTCCTGGAGGTCCTTCTGGAGGCCTCAGCAGTGTCTGGTCTGCACAGATGCCTGATGGGTACCAGATGGCTAGAAGGACACAGAAGCCAGGGCCTCTCCACTCAGAAGAGTAGGGCATCCAAGGACATGGCCTTGCCTGTTGTCCCTAGGCTGCTGGGCATTCTTACCTGACCTGAGTACCCAGCCCTCCTCAGACACTTAGAACCCCTTTTCCTTAGAGCACCTCTCTGGGCAAATACCAGGTGACACCAGACACTATCCTTCCTACCTGTATCCCTTCTGCCCTACAGCTGGAAAGAACGGGAGGTGAGCAGAGCCAGGCAGGTCCCCAGCCAGGTCCCAGCTGTGCCCCAGGCTCTGTGAGCTGGTCATGCCTGCTGCGTGTGGAAGCGGTCCCTTTGGGGTCCAGAGCAGCTGGAAGGCAAGTGGGGTTCTGGGTCTGTAGCCAAGGAAGAAGCAAAGGGCATGGCAGAACCAAGGATGGGGGGATCCCAGATGCAGGTGATGATGTCAGAGGTCAGAGGTCAGAGCAGGATCAGGGCAGAAGATGCGGACAGAGGACAGAGCACCCAGAGATCAAGAGGATGGCCTTACTGTCACTCTCCTCCGGGGAGAACGAGTACGTGATGCATTTGGATGGCACGTCTTTGCCTGAGGAAGCAAGGAGAATAGCTGTTAGGGCATGTTGGGCCTAGGAGGCCAAGGACACTTACCCAGGCCATGCTGGTGCCTGCCTAGCCAGCAGGACCCTGTGTGTGTGTGCGTGCGCGCGCGCGCACACACACACACACACACACACACACACACACATCCCGTGGCATGTTCTTGCCCCACTTAGCTCACTCCCAGCACAAGTGGAGACTCACAGCACCCGCACCTCTGCATCCTGCCAGCCCCATGTTCTCAGCAGGACACTCGCATTTCCATAAGGAAGTATCCTGACTTGGGCCTACACCCTCCACAGCTGTGGTGTCATCACTAGGGTTTCGCACTCCCAGCCCAGGCTGTGGCCCTCTCAGTGAATGAGTCTTGTCGTCACAGTCAGGACTACACACACCCTTCCTCTCCATCTCACCAGCAAATCACAAGTCACAGCCCTTCTCCCTTACATACACACTGCAGCACTAGCGGCACCCACGTGGGCACACACTGTCCAGCCCAGCGTTGCACACGGTCACACAGCTGGATGCGCAGCATGTGCTGGGGGTGTGTGGGTGCCTCACCTCTCTGTACCTGCAGCTCAATGGCCCCGTGGACCCTCTGCTCCGGGAAGTGGTGGTGTCGCACCTCTACCACAAGGCAGCAGTATAGCCCATTGTCCCACGTGGTCAGGTTGCGCAAAGTGATGGAGAAATTGCCGTGGTGATCAGAGGTTGACTCCAGCCCGTGTCTTTGGGCCAGGTCCTGGCTGGTGTTGGCAGCCTGGTGGCTTCCGTGGTGCAGGTGCAGGTCCTGGAATGTGAGGTTGCGGATGGGCCGCCGCTCTGAGCACACCTGCATCTCACTCCGCGTGCTCCGGTACCACGTCTTATAGAAGGTCACATCGTGCCCTTTGGACACGGGGCCCAAGAGCCTGCAGGTGAGGGTGACGTTCTGCCCCTCAGGACACACAAACCGGGAATATGGCGTGGCCACTTTGAAAGCTGCTACCAGACCTAGTTGGAGAAAGGAGAGTCAGTCACCTACCTGGCACCCTCCCTGTACTGCGTAGGGGCCTGGGCCTTGGCCACTCCCCAGCGGCAGGCCCTGAGCACTGGCAGGACATGAACCTTGAAAGGCTGGTGCCCTGGCAGCTGATGGCTTGAGGCTATAGCCCTGTGGCAAAGGCAAACCAGGGCCAGGCTCCAGGGGCAGTCTGGGCACTGCTCGAAGGAAGAAGGACCTTTGGATCTGATGGCTAGGTAGAATTCAGCAAGTGGAGGGGTCTACAGGCCAGGCGGCCAGGAAGCTTGGGCTTCAGTGGACCCAGGGCACCTGAAGGACAGGGACAAGACCCCAGATCTGGCTCTCTCCTAATCTTGGAACCATGTCTTAATTTTGGAGATTTTTGTTTGTTTTTTAATAGGCAAATGAAGCCATCTCCAGGTCTTCCTTTTCATGTGGTGTGTTTTGTTCTGAGACAGGGTCTATGTAGCCCAGCCTCAAACTCATAGCAGTCTTCCTTCCTGGGCCGCCTAAGTCCTGGCATTACAGATGTATGCTACTACAACTGCTCCTCCTGGTCCTCTTTACCCATCCTTCCAGCCTTCAACCATGTTAAAGCCCCCAAAGCCTCAGAAAAGAGAACACCAGGGTGGAGTCCCTGCTCCTCAGTCTGGTGACACGATTCCAGCTTCCTCCCCAGAAAGAACATGAGCTACAGCCCAGGGTCGTGGGGACCAAGTGAGGGAAGGCTGCAGTGTGGGCATACCCCCCACCCCGCTGCAGACCCTCAGGAGACAGCTATGCATCTTGGGGCTTTATTTCATTGCCATCAGGGGCCATTGTAGAGCCAGCACAGGAAGCCAGTTAGCTCTGCACTCTACGTTGCCCCAGCTACGGGCATCACAGAGGACCTAGACCAGTGGTGGCAAAACTACAACACGCGTGTTGTTTTTCTTTCAAAATGAAAGGTGTTTGGTTGGAGATATAGCTCAGTGGCACAAGCGTCTGCCTGGCAAAATGCAAGGTCTTGAGTTCAATTCCTGGTACAGAAGGAAAAAAGATGCTAATATATGAGTTCTTTCTAAACTAAAACTTCAGCTTGCACAGATTTTGTTACAGAGTTGGCCCCTGGCCATAAGTAGGTGGGTTTGGGGCTGCCCTGTGGGCACTCATCTCTGAATGGTTCTCCATCATGGCCCTGGAGTCTAGACAACGCCACCTTCTCCAGAGGCCCCCGCCCCACCCTGGAGCTTGGACCGCTCAACAGCTGGCTGGGGCCCGCCAGCAGGACAGAAAGCAGGGTCAAGAGAGAGATGCCTAGAACAGCTTCTGTATTTGAACCTGACTGCTCTGGAATCCAGCAGCTCTGAGTCACTTAGATGCTGGGCCTCCGAATCTGTACCGAAACCTAGAAATGGAAACATCTACCTGGTAGATCGAGTGAAGATCAGTAATGGTTTACACGAAATGTTCAGAAAGTCTCCTGCTAGTGGTTGGTGTTCAACACCTGGGAGCTACAGAAATCTCTGATTATTGAAAAATTCAAGAAAATTTTCCTAAGAGTGGGGAAAAATGGAATGGAAAAGCGAGCTTCGAACTCTTTCTCACTGAGCTGGAAGCGACTGATAGCTGCTTGTCTTCTAACCTTGGAGCATATCAGAAAAGCAAAGCCATGGCCCCAGAGTGTCCGCGGGAGCAGGGCTCAAGGTACCACACCCTCACCCGACTCTGCACACACAGGAAAGGGAGCTGATCTGGGGGACTGGGGTTTGGAAAGACATCACCAAGGTGAGCAGATCACAGAGCTTCCGGGCGCCTTTCTAGGCAGCCACACAGGCTGAGAGGAGAAGGCGGTCTGGCTGGAACTCCAGAGGGTCTCCAGCACCCAGAGGCCACTGGGCCTGCAGAGAAGCAGGACCTAGGCTGGTCTGCAGGAAGATGAGGGCTTCGTGCGTTTCTGATGAGCCCGCCGGCAAGGCGCTGTGTTCAGTCCCATTTCACTAATGAGAAAAACCAAGGCCCAAGCCCATCACTGAAAGGGTCATCAGTATGACCCTCAGGCTCATTGCAGAGTTGACCACCCAGGGTCCCTGCAGAAGCCTGGCAAAGCCAGGATGACCAGCTGTCCCCTGATGACTCTACCCCACCCACAGCAGGCTAGGTGCCCCCAGACACCTGGCAGTACCTGGCTGTGCCCAGGCCAGCTGGACTTCCCTCCCTGTCATGGGCCTGGACATGGTGCCAGGCACTGGCAGTGGGGCCTTCGAGGGAAAGGGCTCCACAGTGCTCCCTAGAGAACCGTAGCCCACACAGGGAAGCCTGGCGCATCTCCTGGCCCCTCATGGGGGCTCCCACCAGCACCCCTCCACCAAGCACCCTCTGCCAAGCACAGCTCCAGAGCACGTGCTCATGTGCCCCACATCCGGGGGCTCTCAGGAGGGTAGCTCAGAGCTTGTAATCCTAGCCCTGGAGAGGCTGAGGCAGGAAGATCACTGCAAGTTCAAGGCCAGCCTGGACTGCATAGTGAGACCCTGTTTTAGAACACTAAAAAAAAGCAGAGCACAGAGGCAAACCAATGAGGGCAGAGTCACCAAGGAGACAGAGACATGGATGGTGGGTGACTGGGTCCAGGTGGACAAGACATGACAGCCCTGTGGGCCAAAGCACTGGTGCCCAAGACCCCAAGCCTGCACCACAGCAGCAAAGAAGGGACCCCTGGCCCTAGAGGCACCTTCCTTGAAAATGCACAAGGGGGACACAGAAACAAGACTTGGGGACAACAGGAAGGAGACATTGCTCAATCACCGACACCCCACACACAAACATATGCTGCCCACCACCCCATAGGGCCCAAAGGACCTCTTCCCCTTTTAGAAAAGGAGAAGCTGCCCTGGGGTGCATTCTGAGGGTGGGCAGGGGCATCAGTTCAGTCTCCAGCAAGAGGGACCAGAGACCAGTGGGCCCAGGGTCCTCTCGGTCTTTTCCTGGGGAGGGGAGGGCAGAGGCCCCCAAACGTCTCCGCTCTTGTGCTCTTCTGTCTGAGGCTCTAGCTGTGACAAGGCCAGTGTGGCCGGTCCTTGGAGAAAACAGCACAGGATGGCCAGGCCCCAGGCCTGCACCGCCCACGTTAGCGGGGAAGCATTGCCATGCTGGAATTATAATTATTTGACCAGAGGATGTCCCTTATTGTCAGGAGCAAAGTCCTTTGGACACCTGGTCATTGTTGGGGACCAGGGAGAGTGGGTGGGGAGGAAGAGCTCTGGCTCCAGGGTGGCCAGGAGTGCAGGGGCCAGGAAGATGACCTGGCCATGGCATTCAGCCTCTGGGCTGCTCTTGGCGCCTAGCCCTGCTTCCAGCCCAGCCCCTACCTGCCAGTGGGCAAGGCTACGGGGCACCCTGCACAATAAATGCCAGAAAACACAAAACTCCGAATTCCCTGGGCCCCAGGGCCCACTTAGCTCAGAGGCCTTGCTCTGTGGCCTTGGGTGAGCCCATTCTTTCTCTGATCTTTTCTCTCTTCATCTGAATTTGAGAGACGCTCCAGCAGCCTCTCAGGATGCACATGCCCCTGTAATCCCAGCCTTCTAGGAGGCTGAGGCAGGAAGACCACAAATTCAAGCCCAGTTAGGGAGACTCTGTCTCAAAATAAAATAGAAAAAGGGCTGGAGATGTAGCTCAGTGTGCAGGCCCTGGGTTCAAGCCCCAATACCAAAGCGAGGGGACTCTGTTTTGAAGAGTCCATGTTTTGAAGCCCTGCTAGCTCTGGAATGCTGCAGACAAAAAAAAAAAGGAGCTGTTTTATGACCATTTACTTCTTTAACTCCCCTAACTTTCTCCCATAATATTATCATCTGTGTTATTGTTTGGGGGGTTTTTTGTTTTGTTTTTGAGACAGGGTCTCACTCTGTAATTTAGGCTGGCACTGAACTCACTAAGCAGCCCAGGCTAGACTCAGACTCACAGTGGTCCTCCCGGATGCTGGGATCACAGGTGGACACACCAGGCTTTCAACCCCGCTTTAAAGATGAAGAAAGGGATTTAGAAAAGTCAAGTGACTTTCTCAAGGCCACACAGCACTCTGTGGCTGAGCTGAGATCCACACCTTGGAACAGGAAGTGCCCCCCTCCCCCTCCCGCAGGCAGTGACACTCATCTCTCAACTATTCAGAGAAAAGGAATTGACTCCGGGTTGACCCTGCCTCAGACCCAAACAGAAAACATCATGCTTTCATTCCACAAATACTTAGCAAGGTTCTAAGTGAGCCAGGCTGAAGGCAGAGAGGGGAGGGCAGAGGTAGGCAACTGCTTGGAATTTAGCAGCTCTGGAGCACTGGTGCCCCCCCACACACACACATACAGGCGAGGTGACATTTCTGTCCCCAGAGCAGGGGGAGAGGAGTTCATACTTGGCTCTCACTTCTTTGGACGTCAGTTTTCGTGACCTCTGCCTCTTTGCACCCAGCAGGCCGCCATGGGCGTGCACGGGATGCATGTGTGAGGGTAGTGTGTGGGGGTGTGGACAGGCCCGCTTATGTTCCCTGACCTGTGTAAGCTTTGCCCCAGTCGCCAAGGCAACCCAGCTTCATTAGCCAGGCCTGGGAGCCCCACCCAGCCTGCCTGTCTCTTCCAGTAAACTGTGGCCCCAGCTGTAGATGAAAAGGGCCTGGCCCTACCTGCCTGACCTCACAGGTGGGGAGTAGGGGGATAACAGGCTGGGACCTGCTGCCAGCACCTGCCAAGATGCAGAGGACGAGGAAAATAGAGGCAGGGACCCTCAGGACCGCAGGACCGAGACTGCCACTCTAAAGGAAGTGCCCCGGCACTCAGGCAGAGGGCTGAAGCCAGCAAGTCTGCTCGGGGGCCCAGCGAGGACAAAGGGCATCTCAGATGTGTTTATTGATACCTGCCCCAGCAGGAAGGGACCATTCACAGGGACCAAGGAGGCCCGGAAGGGGAAGTGCGCTCTATGGGAGGAAGCAGCACTTCCAGCCAGCACCTTGGGAAAGTATCTGGGAGGCGGACGAGGCTCCTGGGAGGGCCTGGGTGGGCACTGGGCCAGGGGCCCTGGCCGGGAGGCTTCTCACACTGACTCCCCGAGGAGGACTGGGCGCCGCAGCACGGCCAGCTCCAGCCCCCACCACCCCCACCCACCCATTCAAGGCTCCTGTCCCCAGCTCAGCAGGCTCAGAGGCGGTGAGAGAGGTAACTGCTTTGTGCAGCACATCCTTCTGAGCGCTTTAGTGCGGGGAGATTTCATCGCCCCCACTCCACCGTGAGAGGTAGGCGCTGTACCTTCTCCATCTTACAGAAGCGGAAACTTATGGAGCTTGTCCTGAGCCTCACAGTAAGTGCCAGGTCAGGATTTGAACCTAGGCTTCTAGAGGCCTGAGGCCATCTGACTGTTCTCTGGAGACCAGAGATAGGGGAGCCTGACGGAAGGACCTGCCTCCTTCCTTCAGATTGACAGATAGATTGGCC
The DNA here is from genome assembly GCA_002564305.1 of Octomys mimax. NCBI lineage: Eukaryota > Metazoa > Chordata > Mammalia > Rodentia > Octodontidae > Octomys > Octomys mimax. Next base: position 370 of record NDGM010979370.1, on the reverse strand, counting down.
AATGAGGGCCCAGCTTGTTAGGCAGCCCCTAAAACTTAGGTAGTTTTACTTTTGGTTTTACATTAAATAACATTGAATCATATAGAAAGAAGGTTAATCCCCTTTCAGTTCTTTCTCGGTCCTGATTACATCAAAGAGAAAGTCCCAGTTTGATGCCACTATGCCTCCAAACATTTCTTGATCGCTCGCTAATCTTTACTTTTTTTTTTTTTTTTTTATTACTACTGTATTATTTCCCAAAAGACAGAAGCAGGCTTCAGACTCAGCACCTTCCCCAGGCTAAAGTTTACAACTAGAATTTAATACCCTTATTTGGTTTTCCTATTATGTACTTTAATGACTTTGATCTATTTATGGTAGGTGATACTGG
>NDGM010979354.1:0-17382 GCA_002564305.1 Octomys mimax | reverse complement strand
ATGGAAAAGAAGTTGACTTTGAAATTGTGTTCAAAATTAAAAAAAAAAAAAAACAAAAAAACACAGCATTGACATCTATCAAACTTAAACTGGGAAGGAAAATACAAACGTTTGTAAAGCTTTATTTATCAGACAGATTTCTCTGAATTAAATGAAAAATAATTATCATTTAAACATTGCAAGTCATCATATACTTGCATGTATATTATCTTTTTATTCATGCTAGACTGAAGAGCTTCGTGTGCTTAAAGTTCTGAACTGTTTCTAAGTGTATGCAACAAATGTGTTTCTTTGTTTTTTTAGCTGAAAAATGCATTGAAAGTTACTGTATGAATGACACAATTTGGAGTCCCCCAGGAACCTGAGAAGGTATCCCACAGTAAATTATTTTAAACATAAATTTAATATAAAATGTGAAAGTGTAGCTCAGCTGTACTACATTTGCCAGGCCTGGGGGCAATGAGGCCTTGGATTATACCCCAATCACACATAGAATACAAACAAACAAACAACAAAACCCCTAAAAATCAGACAATAACAACCCCACAAACCATAAAAATACAAAATTGTATGCAAAAAATTTTCTTAAAATTAAGTATATATAATAGAATGACATATATGAAACTGAGCACACTATGTAATTCCTTATTATAAATTTGTATTGTATGTAATTTCTTGATTTCATAATTTCATCTTAGAAATGCTTTATATATGTTAGTGAACAAAAATCCAGGACAAACACATTTGTAATAGGCATGTCTTTCTTATGGGGAATAGCATTATTTTATGAATATATCATGATGTTTTATTATCAATTACAAGAAAACTAGGATATTACATTCTTCAACTAGAGGTTTTAGATTTTTTGTGTGTTTTTGAATCAGTTATTGTAAAAGGAGGATTGCTTTTTTAGTAATGAAATTTTTATTTCATTTATCACTGGCATTCTGACAATGTGGTATTAAGATGAACTAGTACTGCTGGTAATTGCTATGCACAGTAGCTGTGCTTACATGGTGTAGAATGTGGCGCTGAAGGAGGCGGCAGCCACAGGGTCCCCCTGGAGAGGTGAAGGGCTGAGATGGGCTGGAGAGGTTCAGGCAGATGCTGTCTCTTCCATCGCAATTCCAGCTACCTGCAGATATTATAAAAGGGGGTTATCTTTCATAGGAATAAAAACCTGACTTGCTCTCTTATCTGGCTTGAAGAGAGTGCAAAAGTACAATCTGAATTATAAAAATAGAATGTCATTATACAGACCCCAGAAAAAGATGATGAAAATGGCTTACACTGAGAAGCTGCAGTGAAAACCTTCTCCACAGTACCCATGAGGATGGCTTAATCTGAAAAATCCAAACGTGGAAAATTTCAAGATCTCTATCAACTACTGGTGACGATATGGAGAAATTGTTCCTTTATGTATGCTTTTGGGCCTATAACTTTTTGCAACTGATTCGTGAATTCTTTTTTGGTGTCTATGGTAGCTGCTTACAGGTACACTCTACAGATGCAGCTCCCTCCTAGTTCTTGGAGTGTGTGCACCAAAATATACAGTCAGGAACATCTGGGAGTTCACTATTTGTGATAGTCTGCTATTTAAGATAAAAGAATGACTACATAATTTGCAATATATAGTGAGTATCAGAGGTGTATGTGATGTGCACATGTTGCATTTATTAGCTTTTCCTGCTGCCTAACTACTGCCATGCACTTAGCCTCTTTAAAGATTATGCCTTTATGATTTGTTTTAGTTTCTCTGAGTCCGAAGCCCAGGAAATGGTAGTCTGGTTCTACCTGCATGTGTTATCAAGGGAAATCAAAGTGTTGGCGGGAGCTGCAATCTCATCCAAGGCTTAGAAGTCTTTCCTAAACCCGTTCAGGCAGAATTCAGTCTCATTTCATTGTATTACTGAAGTCCCTGCTTTATTGATGGCCTTTGGCAGCAGTGGCTTACTGCAGACCAGCTGTCAGCTGCTAGAAGTCACCTTCAGGTGTTAGCTACAAAGGCCTCCCCTAATGAAGTTTGCTCCACCATGACCAAAAGGGGAACATCAGTGGGCGTGAAAGTCCGCCTTAAACGCCCAGTCATTCTGAGGGACCCACCTGATAGATTACCTAGCATGTTCTCCCATTTGGAGAGTTCAGCTACCCAGCAGCCTAATCACAGAAATGAAACCCTCATGTCCAGATGTCCTTGTTAGAATATTGTTTATTTGTACTACCTGACTCTACATAAAGTTCAAAAACTAAAATGTGGGGAAAGAAATAAAAACTACCTGTAAGGGAGATAATAGTACCTAGGATTAGAAACAAAGGAAACCCTCTCAGGTGCTGACAAGCTTCTGCTGTTTTCTTTTTTTAAAATATCTGGTAGTTACATGCACGTGTTCATTTCAGGCTGTTCAATTAGGATTTGTGTGATTCAGGGCATATAAAATTCAATTAATTATGTCATAATTATATTACTTTAATTGAGTTTATTTCTAAAAAGTATCTGAATATACTTTTGTCTCCTTCCAAGAATGTACAAAGATGAACTTATGGAGATAATTTAGCATTTTCAATGAGGAGCGTGTGAGAAAAAAATGACTTGTCAGGGATTACATTTATTTGATGGTAGTAGCTTTATTTGAAGCATATCATATAGAGTTTTCAGTCAAAATATTTTTTAGCTCACTGTCAAACACAGTACAAGCTTTTCATTCTAGATACTAAATGTTATATGTCCTTGTTTTAATAATTTTTCCTTTGATTGGCACAATCTGAATGAAATAGATGAAACACTAAACATGATGGCGTAACTGTCAGATGAGGCAAGTCAATTGATAATTACCTTTCAGCTTCCCTTCACTTGTATTTACTCTGTGGAAAGCTGGGTTTGCCTTTGGATATGGTTCTATTTTGCTGGTGCAAAGGGGAAAGACAGAATTAGTAACTCCACCCCGGGTCTTGATCACTTGTGCTGCTTGCGTTTGTGCCGCAAACCTGCTGTACTGATTTTTTACATACCATATTGATTTCAGAGTCCTTGCTCTTGCGCTTCAGAAAAACAACACTTAAAATAGAAATTATTTTAAGGGAACCTTTCAAAATACGAAGTGTCTCATGTAAATCATTAATTTTAAATTCTAGTTTTCAAATAGTGATGAGTATTGTCACACATGTTTCCTCTAATGGCCACTAATTTTGTTTTGACTTCCTAAAATCTATTCCACTGTGAGTGGTAGTGAAGTATGAGTTCTTGGCTTCTCATCTCATGATTCAGAACATTTTGCTGCGATTCTCCTAGAAGGTCCAAATGTTGCATTTCATTGCGTCTGGTTTCTTAACCAATTATTTTTCAATTGTGGCTTTGTTTCCCAAAGCTTGGGCCAATCATGTTTCTTCATTTTCCTGCAACTTATTCTGATTTATATTCATGCTGCAATTAATTTTCTCATAATTCTTGACGTTGATCACACCCTGCCCTCACAGAATTGAGTTAAAAATATCTGTTCCCAATAATCAAGTCCTTCCCTATATGTCAACGGTTCTCTTTCTACACGTTTTTCTTAGCATTAGCTATAAGTCCTCTGCAGCATTACTGTTTTGAAGCTTTTGTTCAACCGCTGCCTTCTCTTCCTCTGTATGCGTCTTCAGTTGTCTTAGTTGTGATATTTATCCGACAATTCTCCACTCTATCACCATCCCTCATAGTCTTAATATATCTTGTCTTCCTTTTCAATTTTCATGAGCTATCAGTAAAACCATGTTTCCACATGCAATTTATTTTCTTGCAGTTGCCTCCCATATCTCTTCCTACATCTTCGTTGACTTCCCTGCCTTTCCTCCTTTGTCTGTGAACCTCAGTGAGGCTGAAAACTCAGCTAAACTTGTCTTCATCAGTCTTCCTCCTCCATACTGGACGTGCACAACTTCAAGGAGGAGAGAGGTGCAATTTGGTCCACGATTTCAGTCCGTGGTGCATGGCACCAAGGAAGGATCGGCCTGCAGGTGGGAAGAGCACTGGAAAAGCCACTCAGGTAGGAGCCACTCAGCCGGGAGGGTGACACACCTGCACACCCGCCCCCAGCGAGCCGCCTCTTCCAATCAGACCTCACCTCCTACTGGGGCTGTAAAGGCTCCCATGAGTGAGGAAATGCCACCCGTATCCAAGCACCCTCCACAGTCGCACATGTGAACACATGAGCCTTTTGTGGTACATTCTAGATCTAAACCACGACATCTTGTAGGCCACGGCAAGAGAGAAATGTGCCTGCAGCCCCTTTACTATCCAGTTTTCAAATCCCGAATGCTATTTCTCCAACCTTCCTCTGAGGCCATGACTAGGTTTAATCTAATTCCAGTCTCGCTGCCTAATCCTTCCCTTTCACACAGAAAGGGCCAGTCGGGTGCCCAAGATTCCTCGCTTCCTTTGAGCCTATGTGGAGCGGCATTAGGTCTCACCAGGGGACCTGGAAGGAAGGCTTTGAGGCACTTGAGGCAAGAGCTTAGGAGGCCAGTGAGCCTTCTTCACGCTGCTCTTATCTACTAACTGCTCATAAAAGGCAGCGCTCAGGATTTGGGGATACCCTGAGGCCCAGGATGAAAGCGTCCTCGGAAACTTCACACAGAATGCTGTGTGCCGCATATCCTCCTGAGATGGTTGAATGACTATTTAATAAACGATTGTGCAAAGCTGCAGAGATTTTGGGATATAGATGTTAGACCAGCTAGCTTTAATTTATGCATATCTCCTCAGGCCTTATTCTAGCAATGTTCCTATCTACTGTATTTTTAATTTTTTATCTTCACTGTAATGTGAATAGTTCTCTTATTAAAAATATCTTCACTTAATTTCTTCATCAAGTACTACCAAGTGAAATTACTATCTCTAGTGTAGTTCCTTAAGCAAATTATTTATCTTCATCTGGGAGTCTATCTTCTTTCATTCTCCTGTCTGTTGGGCTCCATCAAAATTGATCTTCCTGAAATCAACAATAATCTTTAGTTTTGTGAAAACAGCGCCCGATTTCCAGCCGGTGGGTGGCTTGAATGTCTGGCTGATCACACTGGAGAAGTGCTCCTCTCCCTCGCTCTGTTCTTCTCACTTGCGGCAGGGACTGCAGGTCTTCCTGTGTATCTTCTGCCGGGCAAGTCGTGCTTGCGGCTCCTTCACTACTGGCCGTCCCTTGGAGGTCCGGCGTGGGCTACAGCGCCCCGCGGAGGAGCTGTGGTCCTTTTCTCTGTCCACGATCCCATCTGCTCTGATAGCTTTGTTGGCATGTTCCTGACTGCCAAGTTTCTACTTTGAACAGACTTCTCTCTTAAACCAAATATTTCTAAAAATATGGAACTACTTGATATTTCCACTTGGACACCAATGGATCCTTCAATGCTATTCAGGGTGAAAAACTGTAAATTGCATTCAGTATTGACAAGCATGGAGCTTCCACACTGACAGGGCCCCTCTAGTTTTTAATGCTCACATGAATTTACAGAGGCTTTAGCGGTTTTCCAGTGCCTGGCTCTTCCCATCCCTGTCTAGGTTCCTGCAGAGGTTTCTGCTTGAACGTTTTGCAGCAGGGGGCCTTTACAGTCTCTGGATTCGAGTGTCTTTTTTCTCTCTATTTTTGGAGCAATGATCTACCCACTGGCATCATTTTTCTGACTCCTTTAAGAAGTCTTGGCTTTTAGGTCGGCTCAGCTCCTCCCCATAGTATGCAGGGAGATTCGGAAACCCCCTTTGGCTGGTCTAGAAGCCAAGCCTTCCCATCTGGGAGAACTTGGAATCCCCTACTTCTGCTTGGCATCAGGGGAGGGCCCTCATTTCTGTGCCTAAAGGTGAAGAAATTATTGGATACAATCATTTTAATTTTTTTAACTTTCAAACTGTAATAACCTGCCCATAAGTCTTGCCTCCATCACCTTCTGAGGGTGCCTTGAGTCTGGCTGCCTCTTTCTATCTCTGCTGTCATAGTTCTTCTGAAACCCCTTGGTCTTGATTATAGCACTTTTCTTCTCAAATCCTCTTCTTCATTTTTAAAAAAATGAATCTGAGGAGATCAACAATAGTTATTTTTTCTTTAAAAAATGCTCCTCATTAATGCATATATAGTATATAACGTTTGTATTTCTTGTGTGGCATGGGTACAGGTGCATAATGCACCTTAATTCCTTTTTTATTTCCTTTCCTGCCCATCTCAGCTTCCTTCCTTTCATTTCATATCTTTTGGTAGTACATGACATTCACATTTCTGGTGCAGATGGATCCATCTACATGACACTTCTTAGTTGCTTTCTTCATTCCTGACCTTGCCCTCTCCTCTTCCTCCATCTCTTGATCCCTTTATCAAACGTCTAGCTCCCCATTTCCAACTTTTTGTCTTTTATTTTGCAATTTCCTTGAAATTGTTTGTGGGCTCATGCAATTCCCTTGGTTTAAACAGTCTGATCTCTTTGCATTCAACACCTGTATGGCCACATGTGACCTCTGTGGTTCTCCGCCTCAGTGCTTATGTCCTCCAACCTTCCTCACTCTGCTGAACCATGCTGACCTTCCTGTTTCCTGAGTCCAAATGCAAAATAGTGTGGGAGATCTGTCCACACACAAGAGACCCCAAAATCTAGCTGACAACTTGGATCCCACAGCAGTGCCTCATGTGAGTCCAGATGAAGGCCCACAACCCATGGCCATGACCTCCATGAGTCCAGTTGGAGGATGTGAGCCCACAACAATGTGTCATTGTAAATCTGTGCCAAGGATCTGCATTGAGAAAGCCCGAGGGTCAGTGGAGGAAGCTAGAAATTCTATACCAGAGGGATGAAGGATCTGTGCCAGCAGGCTGAGGGATCTGCACTGGAGCCGGGAGATGAAGCTCAAGGTAAGGACCAGAGCTCCTCTGAAAAGTACCACAGCCATCCTCAGTGATAACCAGAACCTGAGCTTCTCTGACAATGAAAATTTTCATACCAGAAAAGCCAGCCTGATGAATTTCTCCAGGAGGCTCAACAGCACCATCCTCCCTTCTAGATCTCTTTGGATGCTGTTGGGCTCACTCCCCAGGTGGTCCCTACACACCCAGCACTTCACTGCCTCACTTCAGCTGGATGTTACAGATTGATCATTAGTTAATCCACCTTTAATGCTTGGGAAGGTCCTACTTGATGGCCACAAAACTATCTCTCCTACTTTCTTAAAGTATTTATCTAAAAATATTTGTTTTGGGGCTGGCAAGATAGCTTAGACAAGCACAGGAACCGCAGTTTGATCCCTTGCACCACTTGCTGCGCTGGCCTGTCTGCTGTGCACCGAGTAGCCACAGAGTCTGGTGTAGTGGTGCACACCTGTAATTCCAATGCTAGGGAGGCTGAAAGCAGGAGAATCACTACAAGTCCAAACTGCATGGAGAGTTCCTAAAACAACCAAATACATTTAAAAATTTGTTTTGGTAATGCCAAATATGAACAGTTGAAATTTAACTCATTCTCCTACCCCTTCAAGGCCCCCGATGTCCTTACTTTGTCCACTTCAAATAATTTTCGACAGCACCTCTCACTTTCTGTTACACAATGTATTTGTTGATTAGCTTTGTTGTCTGCAGTCTACTTCCTCTGTAGTCCTTTCTTGTAGAGCTTGATGTGAGCACAGTGATGTTAACTGTAAGCCCCATGGGGAAACGATGTGGAGATTTTTCTCTGTTCCGGTCCTTGACATATTCTAATCAGAATAAATCCTAAATTAATTGGTACTTATCAATTTGTCGACTGCATAAATAGTACACTATCATCCCATATATTTCTGTTTAAAATAAATTTTATTTTAGATTCTAATACACAAAAACACACACAGATACTTTAAACATATATAGTGTTCAAAACCCATATTCACTGCAGCAAAAATCAAGGAAAATACAAGATTCTGGTGATCCAAAACTAACTGAGTGTTAAAGTTGACTTAAAATTATTTTAAAAATTATTAAAATAACAGGTATCGACCCAGCAGAATTAAGTTTTAAGAAAAAGAACCACTGATAGCCATTTATGTTCATTTTCTGTAGTTCAGTTGTACTTTTTAAAGCAAACTTTTCTTGTGTCAATTCACAGGAACACGTCATCAAAGTTGTTTTCCACTTGCCTGGCATCTGCTTGCATCACCAAAACACATCAGTCCTGAGTTTCCTGCCATTTTTTGTCCTTTTTTCCTGAGGTATATTCTCATTATTTGGTTTAGGCTGGTCTGGAACTCCCTATGCAGCCCAAGCTATCCTCAAGCTCACCAAGATCCTCCTGACTCGGCCTCACAAGTGCAGGGATGGCAAGTGTTCACCACCATACCCAGCCTGGCCTCTTTTTCTCAACAGTGAAGATCATTTAACGTGATAAAGGACTTTTTAATCAATCTCTCATAATTAATCAGGACATCTTGATCATAATAAGGTGGTCTTCATATTGTGCTGAAATATCTATAGTTCAGCTGATGTGAAAACCTTAAAGATAATTGTGAATTTAAGTGTCTACTTTAATGCTAAGTCCAAGATATTTTTAAAACATAATTTTTCAATAATGCTTCCAAGTGACTCTGTGTCAATAGCCCTAGAAGCCATAATAAGACCAGTGAGAATCATACTCAGGCTATCATTCTAAGCACTAAGCATACCCATCTATTTAAAGATCATCAAATTATAAAAAACACTGTTTGATAGAATTGCTCGCTGGTTCTCTGCTGATACATTTGTAAGATTTATGTCTACCTTCAAAATGGGCTTCAATCTCCAGATTCTTAGAGAAAAAAAATACATAGATGGTGGTTAATAAAATTCTTTCTACTTTCCATTTATTACAAGCTAGACTTGAAAAAATTTATCGAGCATTGAAATACATCTTTGATATACTGTAATAGGAAAGCCTCCTTGGCTTTCCTAAAGAGGAGAATCTAATGCAAGTCTTACCAGAGATTAATTCTTCAGAAAAAGGCAGAAAAGAAAAATATGAGATACTCTTTTCAACTTGGAGTGGCAATGCCATTTCTGCTCAAAAAATTGTTCCGGTTACTCCCAATATTTATTATTTAAATAAAAAGTGCTTATTATTCCACTGGCTTTATTCCAGAAAAAAACCCAAAGGAAAAATCATGAAATGATGGCTTTCTAATTATTATGATAAATTATGATAAGTTATATTTAGAGAATTTGAGATTGAGAGCTATGCATTATGCTGTATAATTTTGAGACAACTATAAAACAGATTATGTTATAAATGAGATAATTTCCTAGGTGTTTGTTTATACATAATGTTTTTACTTTAAGTTTCAATTTATAGAAAAGTCATAATAGTAATTCATAGAGTTTATGCTTAACTTGAAAATAGTCTTCCTATTGTGAAGAATACATTAAGATAAAATTATAACAAAATAACAAGTCAATAGCAATGTATTTTGTTAGCTACAGTCCATAGTTTACTCTGTTTACTTTGATTTTTATTTATTTTTTCTCTTTCATAATTACCTCTAAGATACCAAATTAAATTCCATCATTATATCTTCTTTGACATCCTTCCACTATAACATGTCCTCTGATATCATTTTTAGTGACATTGAGCATTCTAAACAGTCCAGTCAGATATCATAAAATGACTTTTAAGTGGTATTTTTCTCATTATTAGACCAGAATTGCAAATGCAAGGGAGGAAGACGGAGAGGCTCAGGGCCGCTCTCACCTCATCATGTCATGAATGTGTGCTATCCACGTGAGTTAGCTCCGTGGGTGCCAACTATCTGCAGGTGGCTGAGGGAGTGTTTCATTTCTCCGCTCTACATTCACAAACACCCACAACTTGCACACTGTATTCCTCGCAAGTCACTGCGCACATCCCTTATGGCACAGGGGCTATGACCCACTGCTTCAGCGGGACGATTCTTTAGAATTTCTATAGACTTTCTCTAAATGTTGCATCTACCTAATCAATTTATTTGGTTGATCACATTTTTGTCAGTGTGAACTTGAGGGATGTCACAGTTTGAATCTCTCTTCCCTAGTGTCATGTGTTTGGAAGGTGATTGGAATCATTAGGGTGCTACATTCATCAGTAGATTCATTCAGTGATGATGTTAATAATTTAAGGTGCTCTTAGGAGTTGGGGCTTGGTTGGAATGCTGGGTCACTGCACCATGATGGGAAGATCACATTCTGGTTGGAAGCTCTTCCCTTCCCCTTCGCCCTCTTCTTGTCGACCACTGGCTGATTTCTTCCAGCAGAATCTTCCACCACACAGTCTTTGTCTCTAAGCCAGCTAGCCATTGAATGAACCCATGGAATTCAGTGAGTCCAATCCAACTCTCCTGTCTTTAAGTTGCTAGTGTTTGGTATTTTATTATAGCAATGAAAAAAATGACTAATAAAAGATATTTGTATTCATTTGATATTTTGGGATCTAATCCATCTTTGTATTTTTTTTTTTTGGAGGAATTGGGGATTGAACTCAGGCCCTTGCACTTGCCAGGGAAATACTTATTCTACTGAGCTATTTCCCCAGTCCTATGTATTATTTTGTTACTCAAAATTTTTCAGCTTTGGCCATTAGAGGCCTTTCTGTTAGCTCCATTGTCCCTTTGGAATAATTACTACTTTCTATTTCTTTACTCTTTTAAAAAAATTAATAGTTTCTGGTATGTTGGTACTCCTGTTTGTTCGTCTCATACATTTACTATGCCAGTCTTAGAACCAGCCATTTCTCAAAGGGGCACTTATTTGTTTTATTAAACATTGGTAACAAAAATAAGATCTGAATATCCATAATGCTCACTTCTTGGTAGCTGTTGTTTCTAGGATTTTGAGCAACAGATTTTGGAATTGTAATGTGTTTGCTAATCTGTATACATACTCCACGTTCATCCACCTGTGCATGTGTTAGGCTAAGCATGAGGTGTATAAGGGTTTCTGACCCACATATGTTGTGAGGCTCATGCTCTCCACCACTCCTTGCTTCACTCTCTTCATTCATTCTAGCATTCACTCTAAAAGTGAGAAAGCTTGGGAAATCCCTTTGTTGACTTACCCAATTCAGGAATATCCCTACTGTGGTCTCAAAATTGTTAATTCATACACTAGCTTGAAAAGGACTTTGCCAACTGAAGAATAATGTGTGTGTGCAATTCCTGTTGTTTTCACTTAAGGTATCCAATGTTTTCCAAATTTTCTTGGACTAACACCTCTTCATTCCAATAAGACTACAAAATATTTGCAAAATTGATTATTTTTGCTGTGTTTACATCTCATCAAATGATTCCCCCACTGCTGTAATTTATTTAATTTACATTTCCATAAATTAAGGTGCTACTAAATTTTAGAGGATTGAAAGTAAATATCACGAGTGCATCACTGTGTTATTATGTATAGTAGTTACATATCCCTATAGTATGCTTTTGGACGCAAGGAATCAAACTTCAGGAGCTTGATCTTGGCAAGCAGGTGCTGTGCTGCTGAGCTATATGCTCCGATCCTAAGAAATTTTATAACAACTCTCTCTCTCTCTCTCTCTCTCACACACACACACACACACACAATTCACATACATAAATTACTTCCTATGTAATTGCCTAATAACTACTAATTTCTTTACACATACTTTAAAATTGTATAAAATGTCATAAAACTAAAAATGCACTGACATATGGCATTTGCACTGGCTTTTGTCACCAACGTGCACTTAACATGGCCTCGTGCCATTCTATGGCTGGGATACCCATCGCTGACTCACTGCCCAAAATGCAGAAATCAGTATTATGCCGCTGGGATCTTGCAGGAAGGAAAAAGCTTCACTGAAAGATCATTAGGAAGGAGGCCAGATATTGGAGAAAAAAAAAGAATTCAAATCTGCCTTTGCAATAGGTGGATAGTAGGGCAATTTAATGGGAAAGGAGAGGGGAAAGTTGAACCACTTTCTCTCCCTTTCTCATTTTCTCTTTTCCCTTTTTATCCCCCATGCCCAATTATGGGAAAGAAGACTCTTGAAGTCGGTATGGATGATTTTCTGGTTTTCTGGATTTTGGTGATTTTACTCTTCTCATTCCTACTCACATGGATTTGAGTCTTTCCTTTTGTTGATAAAATTGGCCAAGGATTTATCATTTAATCTTTCAAAGAACAGACGCTTTAATTCATTAATACTTTGTATTGTTTTCTTAGTTTAAGCTGCATTAATTTTTTCTCAGATCTTTATAATTTTCTCCCTCATATGAGCTCTGGACTTGTTTTGTCCAAACCTCTGGATGGTTGAGGTTCAGTGTTAGGGTTTTCATTTGAGCTCACGCTGCCTTCCTGATGTAAGAGTTCACCACTATAATTCCCTGATAATAAATACATTGATATTATAGTTTAACTGTAGAAAATGCCTAATTTCTTCTTTAATTTCACCCAGGCCTATTGATTTTTGAGGAGGGTGCTATATAATTTCTATGTATTTGTATAGATTTGTAGTTTCTTTTGATGTCCAACTTCTTTTCACTGTGATCTGATAATAAGCATGGGGCACTGTCAATGCCTTTGCTTTTACCTAAGGATCTTCTGTAGGCTGGTATGTGTCTATTTTGGGGAACATCCCATGTGCAGCTGAGAATGTGTGTTTTGATTGGTGGGGTGTAACCCTCTAGACATCTACTAAGTTCACTTGTTCACAGATTTGGTTTAGTTCTGATATTTCTGTTGAATTTTTGTGCAGATAATTTATGGTTTTGTGAAAGTGCAGTACCAAGGTCCCCAATTATAATGATGCCTGTGCTTTTGTGCTGTTTTTTATTTCTGTTAATAATTGCTTTGTATAGTTATGTGTGCTAGTCTTTGGTGCATATATATTTAGAATTAGTACCTCTTCCACTTGGAGACTTTCCTTAACGAGTGACCTTATTTGTCTCTTTTGGTCAGTCTTGGCTTGAAATTCACTTTGTCTGCAGATAGAACAGCTGTCGTTGCTTTTCCTTGGCTCCTGCCTCATGAACTATTATGTTCCATCCTTTGATTTTTAGTTCATGACTTTTTTTTGACTTAAATGTGTCTTTTGTATGCAACATAATGTTGGATTTTATTTTGTTGATCCATTTTGTCAATATATTTCTGGTGATTGGTGAACTGAGGCCATTTTCATTGATGACTATGACTGATACATATTGGCTTGTCCTTATCATATTGAGGCTGTTAGCTTTCTACATATGGAAACTCTTATTCTACATATTTTCACTTCTCTTCCACCTCTCTTTTCACCCTTTATATCCTGGACCTCTTCACCTTTGCAGAAGTTCTATTTATTTTTGTCTCCTTCTATCCATACTTCATTCTACTCTTGGTTTGTACTTTGCCTTACTTAAATGAGAAATATTATATGCACTTATCCTCGTCCGATTTATTTCACTCAATATTATATTTTCCAGGTGTATGCATTTTCCGACAAATGTTTAGAATTTGTCCTTCTTTATGCTGAGTAATATTCCATTATGTAAAGATACCACATTCTCTTTATTCAATTATTTGTTGATCAATATGTGGCTGCTGTTAGGATTGGGCCATTATGACTGTGCTGCCTTAAATGCTGGGATGCATTTATCACTAAAGTGTACTGTCCTTAGCTCTTGGGAGAAAATACCTTAAAGGTGTGCAGATGAGTCCTTTAGGATTTCTAATTTTAGTTATTCAGGAACTTTTAGTTCTAATTCTTCATTCTTGAGGAATCTCCCTATTGATTTTCTTGATGGTTGTACTGCATTCCATTCCCAACAATAAGGAGAAAGGGCTCCTTGCTTTCCCACAGCCACCCAGCCATTTATTGGTTTTCTGATTGTTTCCTTTCTGTCTAGCATAAGATGGAATCTTAGCATGGTTTTCATATGCATTGCTTTAATGACCAGCAATGTTGAACCTTGTTTTATGTATTTGTTGTCCATTTGTACTTCTTTCTATGAAATGTGAACTTTTCCATTTCACTCACTCATTTCTTTATTATTATTATTATTAATGATTATTATTATTACTTATTTTGGTACCAGGGATCAAACTCAGGACCTTCTGCTTGCCAGACAGGGAGTTATACTGCTGGGCTATCTCCCCAGCTCCACTTGCTTGTCTCTTGATTGGGTGCTTTATTTTAGGTAGTCTATTTGAGTTCTTTATATATTATATATGTTAGTCCTCCCTCTGAGTAATTTATTCTATTTAATTGATGCATATAATGTATTAGGCTTTCTCTGCCCACCCACCTATTAGGAAATGTTTCCATGTTTTCAGCAATTGTGAGAAAAACAGTAAAAAAAAAATTATGTATAGTTTTTGTGTGTATATGTGTGTTCATGTCCATGGTGTTAGTCACTTCTGTGGATGGTGGACAAAGTACCCAACACACCAATATAAGGAAGGAGAAAACTTTTATGGCTATTATTTCAGTCCCGAGATGGCTATCTCCACATCAGAATGGCATGGGAGTGGGGCTTGGTGGATAACAGCTGGTGAGGGCAGAACAGAACTAGATGAAAGACCCGAAGGAAGATCTAGGGATGGACAAAGCCCCTGTTAGGCCATGCCCCAAGGGTCCTGGCTCTTCTGATCAGAACCGAGCTCCCAGAAACAAGTGAGGTGTCAGCCCATATAGTCCGAGCACCTTGAAAGAGCCTTTCTGAGGAGTGCAAGAGGCTCTCGGAAGACATACAGACCTCTGTTTGGGTTTTCTCTGTCTTGGTCCTGTTGTACAAAGAAAGGAGATTATCTTTCAGGACATATTTAGAAACTTTTTATTTTTTTCATATGTGTGTGGAGTTGGGAGTTTGCACACTTGAGCTCTGTGTTTTCCTTTATCAATTTATCTTCACCATCAGAAGACCTCAGATTTCTCATGCATGTTTTAAGCTAATTATTTCCTTCACTAATTTATCCAAAGATACTAAAACCAAAGCAGTCAGCATCATTATTTTTCCAACTCTTGCAAAAATATTTAAGATTCACACACAGATTCAGTAAATTCCTTACCTTTCACAGTGGAGAGTTAGGGTAATCACATAGATCTACACGGTGAACTGTTATGAGGACCATCAGTATCCCTCGCGGTATAAAGGACCATAGCAACGTTAGGGCTCACAAATTAGAGAACCAGCTTCCAGAACCTAAAACAATTAAAATTTCATCTTTACAATTCTGCTCCTTTGGAGCCACTCCTGGTAACAATTTCGTGTCACCAGTTCTTACAGGAGCATGCAGGGCAGGGACGAGGTACATCAAAAGAACATGTTGTTTGGTTCTCCTCCCTGCTGAAATCTTAAGGTGATTTCCATGACCTTGGCCAAGGATATTTTAGAACGATTAATGATGGGCACTGGTAGTGCTTGGGCTGGACACTCCTCATAGCCGCACACAGGGCTCAGGCACTATCTCTGAGGCCATTGGTGTGTTCTTGGCTTTGATTTTGAGACTCCCTTCCTGTCACTCCCAGGTCCCAGTCATGTGGCATGAAGGAGCAAGAGAGCACAGAGGATGTGCACAGGGCAACTGTGGAGCTTCCCTGTGTTGCCCGTGGCTGTAGTCTCAGATTCTAGCAGGGAGAACAGCCAGAAACCTGGAGTCATCCTATCCAAATCCAGCTCCAACTTTGCAGACTCCAGCTTGTACAATCATGAAGTCTGACCTCTGTTCCAAGGCAGCCATCCTGGAGGAAGTGACTGCTTCTACGTGGGTTGCTGGCCAGGGCTGCCCACAGCTCTGCCCCCACACTACTAACTGCACAGCGTCACTCCAGTCTGTTTTCCATTCCCCACACCTGCTTTCTGGCTTCTCAAAGCCGACTGCTTTTGCCGGGCCACTTGCTGCTTGTAGAGCACAGAAGTGAGGGCCTCGCTCATGAACCGCAGGGCTGCGTGCTGTGCCTCAGCTCACACGCACGCTGCTTGTAGAGCACAGAAGTGAGGGCCTTGCTCATGAACCGCAGGGCTGCGTGCTGCGCCTCAGCTCACACGCTTGCTGCTTCCGTTTCTGCTGCCTACAGACCTTCCTTGTCTTGCTGCTGGTGTCGCGTTACAGGCAAGCATGAAACGCAAAGTACTTCTTAAATAAAACTGAGACCTCTAAATTGGTCATTGGATTACCTCCCTGTAGCTTTATAGTTTGTGACATTTCTTGACCTTGCTAGTTCTTTCATTAGATCCCTGAAAGATTTGGTTATCTGCAGCAAGAATTTTAAGCAGACACTGCTATGAGCCCAAGAAACTGCACTACTGTTACTCTTGGTAATTCTAAAGCTGTTTCTTTCCTTATGTATACAACCCACAAGGATGTGAAGTAATTACAAGAAACTGTTTTTCTACTGTACATCCCTATTACTTTTACGTGTATATGATAGGGATGCATATTATTTTATTTTGCAGAGCTTAAATAAAATACCATATCAATTTGCCAAAAAAGCATGCACATACTGTCAATCAAATTTATTTATATTTATTTATTTATGTATATTTTTTAGGGCAGGGTCTACAGGGTGTTCAGGGTCTCACTACTAGATGGGACTTGTACTGATTCTCCTGTTTACAGCCTCCCAAGAGCTGGGATTACAGGCGCGCGCCATCGCGCCCAGTCTCAATTGCCACCTCAGTGCGCCCCTGGGGCGGGGTCGGCATGGCAGGCCCGGGGATTGAATCTCTGGCCCCTGTGCCTGCTTGCATGCACTTTAATCCAATGAACTATCTGGCCTGCCCTTTTCAATGAAATTTAATGTAGGGCACAGGACTTCACGAGAGTAGGCCACCCACAGAGACGGAGTCACAAGTAAACCGAGCAAAATCTCTGCCTGCACAAGGAGAGGCAAAGCATCCAGCTGGAGGTCTCGGCTCGACCCTTCAGGCCTCCAGTGCACAGACAGATGTTTCCACGACTCCACATCTGACTCAAGCACCCACTGACCAACACAGCAATATCCTGTAAGAGTGCACACCTCACAATGGAAGATCGAGGGTCTGCACTTGGACATAGATGGGTCCACTCTAGGAGCGAAGGAGGATGAAAGGCCAAGGATAGAAGCTGAAGGATGTGCAGCAAAAGCCAGGAGATGATGCCTGGGGCAAAAGTGAAGACCAGGACTCCAAAGAGGACAGCAGCCACCCTGGCCATGGCAGCCACCAAGCTCCTTCGAAGAAGAGAGCCAAGGATCCTGATTCAGGCCAGCTCAAACCTTTCCTCCTATTCTCTTTTTTTCTGCTGTTCCAACAATAATCCTCTTTAAAGTAGGCTTTCTGCAATTGAATCGTGTGGATTCATTTGGCTAGGCATTTCCATTGAGGTGGACAAGAAATCAGTCAACACCTTAAAAATTAAAATATACCTAAAAATTGATCCTGAAATTTAAATTCACTCATATTTTCTCTTCCATTTTTTTGTG
>NDGM010979326.1:0-13530 GCA_002564305.1 Octomys mimax | reverse complement strand
AGTGGAATAAGCGCTTCCGTGGCAAGTGCAAGGGCCTGAGTTCAATCCCCAGTTCCGCAAAAACAAAAAAATAAAATAAAATAAAATTACAGGTGAAACAAAGGATTTGATATGTACTGACATTGAATTTTACAAGACTAAAAGTAAGGGGTTAAAATCGTCCTTCTTAGGTGAAGTTGAGAGGCTAAGACAGGTGGATCACAAGTTCAAAGCCAGCCACGTCACAGAATTTTTCTTAAAATTAAAAAACTAGAGATGTAGCTCAGTGGTAGAGCACTTGGCTAGCACACATGAGGCCCTGTGTTCAATTCCAAGTGCAACAAAAAGAAAAACATAACTTGTTCCGAGTATTTTTAGACAAATTGTATGCTTTGCCTTCTGCAGCTTAAAGACTTCCCACATTCCAGGATTCATAGCTACATCATCCAGAGCTCCATCTCTCTCATTACATAACTCTCATTCCCTCTCCTCTCATTATCTGCTTCTATGTCCCTAATCCTCATACCTCCTTCACATAAGGAGCCTGTGGCTACAATAGGCACATATAATCTTCTTCTCAAAACACTTAATCATGCCTGTGAACTCCCTGTTAAATAACAATTCATAGGTTCTGGGGATAAAAATTTGGACATCTTTAAGAAAAATATAAGTATATCCCTTGCTCACTTTTAGTATGAAGAAGTGTATTATTGATCTTTATGAGTATTTTTCTAGGTAGAACATTCTAGATCAATACCCCCCCTTTTTTTAAGCACTTTTACGAGTCATTGTCCTCTGGCTTCCATCAATCAGGGTAAGTCTGCTGTCATTCTGCTCTTATTTCTGTAAGCAATGAGACTCTTTGGGGGTGTCTGTAAGTTTTTCTTTGTAAGTTGGTAAGGTTTTCACTGCATCACTAGTTTACAGTTCACTGAACATAATGTACATTGGGATTTTTTAAGTATGTGTTTTGCTTGAGGCTTACTGAGCTTCACAAGCCTATCATCAAATCTAGGAAAGTTCATTCATTATTTATTCAAACATTATTTCTACTCTCCATCTCTCTGGAACATAAATTGAATGAGTACCAGTTACATGGTGCTCTACCAACAGCTACAGAATATACATTCTGTTCAAGTACATGTAGAGTCATGAGTTTGAGCCCAGCTTGAACAATTTAGTACTTTAGGAAGCACCTCTGTCAAATTTTGCTTTAAAAAAGGAAATGGAGACATAAAAGCTCTACATTCATTTCCTTAGAACTAGGGGGGAGAACACACAGGAATTCAACAAATAATGTATCTGCTTGCAGATCTTCTCTTACACTTGGCTTCTGTTAAGCTATTTGGACTGTACAGATTACAATTTTTCAATCAATAGGAGAAATTTTCAGTCATCATGTCTTCAATTGTTTTCTGTTCCTTCCTAAAACTTATACTCAACTGTGTTCCCCATTTCTCCAAGGGTCAGTGCACTTTCCTTCATTTTTTTTCCTCCCTATGCTTTAGATCTGTAACCTCTGTCAATCTCTTAAATTTGCCTTTCTTTTCCAATAGTTAAAATACATATTAAGTTCCTTAAAGTGAATTTTTATCTTACTAATTGTACTTTTCAACACCACAATCTCTGTTCTTTTTATCTTACCTAACTATATTCTCTATTTTAATCAAACTTGTCATCATAGCTTCTTTAATTATAATTTCATTTAGTCTTAGATTATATCTATAGTCTATAGTTTGAAGCCTTAGTTAATCTGATATGGTAATTCCCACAGTTAAGTTTTCCTACTGCATTTACACTTTATGGGAGAAGTTCCTCTGTTTCTTCTCACAAACCGGCCATCTTGTGGGATATGCCATAGCAACTCTGGGTAAGCCCACCCTGTTCTGGAGTTTGCTATTGCTATTTACTTGTCTGTTTATAAAATCTGGCTGGATTATTTTAGTGAAGCCTATTCCTCCTGCAGTGCTAAGCCTTTGATCTCAATCTAGTCGCAAGGCATTGAGACTTTGTGCAGGTATGCTCATTCACTCTGCAATGAAGGCACAGTAGTTTTGGCTGGACTTTGTCAATTTCTTTGCCCACATTCATCTGTTAAAATACATTAATTGCCAGCTGATTGATGTATTAACTTCAATAATATCCAGGTACCTAAACTGTTCTACAGACTGATTTATTACCTTCAGGTTCCTATGAGGGAAATGTTCTAGAAGGGAGCAGTTGAGATTTGCTGTGACATCAGGTAAGATCTTTCAAGTCATTTCTTTCCCAGGTTTTCTGTTTCTCCCCTCCAGGCAAAATTTGAGTAGGGCTCTCAAGCTAGGAGTGGATACAATGACACATTTTCTCTGAGTGACCCCCTTGGTTTAGGAGCTGAATGCACAGTGGGGGCCAAGGAGAATGGACTGTGGGCAGTGACCTCCAATTTATTTTACTTTCATCACTCAGAGTATAACCATTACCTTACGGTCAGGACAGAAGTGAAGTGAAGCTCAGTATTCTCACTGGTGCTACAACCAAGCTAAAGCCTAAAACCTGAGAAAGGGAGATTGGGAGGAAAAGGGAAGGCCACCTATTAGGCACTCAGAACTTACCTGCAGAAGCAAGTAGTTCAAGCAGCAAGAGAACAGCTAAGGCCCTGCCCTGGCAGAACATAGCCCTGTACTGGGAACTGAGAAGGAGGGGGCTTCAGGGAGCATCTTTTTTTCTTGGCTGAACCAGTTTTCATCTTACTAAGCCAGGGGAAAGGAAGGAAGGAACACTTAGTTCAGATGCCAGTTTCACTGTTCTTACCAAATTATATATTTTTCTTGATTGCTTCATTAACTTATTAAATATCTTTATGCCCATTTTGAAAGGCATTAAATGGTGGTTTTAAAAATGGTGTTCACTAGTTTCTCTGGGAATCATGACTGTCCATTTCCACAGGTGCTCTTATGAGAATTCTTCCCAGTCAACTAATTAACAAAGGTGGCAAAACCATTCAGTGAGTCTTTCTCAAAAAACTAGTTCTGAAAAATTAATATAGAAAGACATAAAACTTGACCCTTCCTTACATCATGCATAAACTGCAATGGGTTATAGCCTAAGATCTAAAACTATAAAAGCTCTAGAATAAAACATGGGAGTATTTCTTTGTAATTATGACTCTGGGGTAAGCAAAGATTACTTTTAGGCTGAAACACAATAAAAATAGGAGTCATATATATATACATACTACCGTTAAAGTGGACCTCATCAAAAAATTTTAAAGTTAATGTCTTATCATTTTATTTTCTTTAAAAACATTTAAACGGATTTTAAAATAACAAAAATATTGGTCCTTTAAAAGATACCATGGGCCAGCCAAATAGCTCAGCAGATTAAATCGTTGGCTTAGACACCAGGGGCCGGGAGTTCAATCCCTGGGCCTGTTGTGCCAGACCCACCCCCTGGGGGACCCTGAGACAGCGAATGAGACTGGGCGTGGTGGCATGTACCTGTAATCCCAGCTCTTGGGAGGCTGTAAACAGGAAGATCATGAGCCCGATCTACGCAGTGAGACCCTGTACACTCTACACACCCTGTCCTAAATAAAAATAAAACATAAAAGATACCATGAGAAAAAAATTTTTAAAAAGCCACAGATTGTGAGACTAGTTTTACAAACCATAGATGTGGTAAGAAACTCATCCTCAAGATAAAGAAAGTATTCTTTCATTAAATAGGAAGAATATAAAATATTCAGTTTGAAACTAAGCTAATGTTTGAACAGATATTTCAGCAAATAGGTCACACAAATAAACAAATGGTATTTAATAAGGTTTGTCTTCAGAAAAATGCAAATTAAACTCCTAATTAAATACCACTATGCACCCATTAGAATGGCTAAAATTAAAAAAGATTGATGAGACTAAACAGGACAAGAGTGTGGAGCATTTATAATATTTATATACTGCTAATTGGAAAATAGCAGTATATCTTCTTGTTTACAGCCTCTCAAGAGCTGGGATTACAGGTGCGTGCCACCACGCCCAGTCTCACTCACTGTCTCAGGGTCCCCTAGGGGGCGGGTCTGGCACAACAGGCCCAGGGATTGAACTCCCGGCCCCTGGTGTCTAAGCCAATGATTTAATCTGCTGAGCTATTTGGCTGGCCCATGGTATTGCCAGTATAGCAAAGTGTGGTATTGCCACTTTGGAAATTAGTGTGGCAATTTCTCTAAAAATGAAATATAGATGTAACACACAATCCAGGAACCCCATTCCTACATGTTCACCCAAGAGAAATAAAAACACAAAGACTTGCATGCAAATGTTCATAGCTTTATTAATTGTAGTGAAAACCTGGAAAAAAACTCAAATGTTCATCAACAGGTAAATGGATAAACATGTTGTGGAATATCCATACAGTGGAATACTGCTTGGCAACAAAAAGGACATATCAATAAAAGAAGCTAGGTGCAAAAATTGTACAATTCTATTTATATGAAATTCTAGAAAATAAAATTATAGTGATGAGAAACAAATTATGGCCACGTAGGAGTGGGGCTGTTGGATAGGAATTTACTGCAAAGAACCTTGAGGGATTTGGGAAAAATGATCAATATAATCTGTAACTTTATTGTGGTTTTAATTACATTTCCATACATTCATCACGCTCATATAATTGTACACTTAAAAGAAGTAAATTTTATAGTATGAAATTATAGCTCAGTGAATTTTTTTAAAGCGAACAATAGAAAAAATCATTAAATAGCAGTAGAAGAAAAATATCAAAAAGAGAAAGACAGTCTTCATATACTAAATCAACATACTGAATAAATCAGGGTTTCTTAAATTATTTGAGATATTAATGTAAAATAATTTTGTCAACCATTTTCATTCAGTTATGAAACCAATATTTCACTTAAGCCAGATTTGTGAAAATTAGATTTCAAACTAATCACACTTTTCAGCAAGGTGTTATTTTACCTCAATACAAAAATAGTGTTCAGATGTTATGTCTACTAAAACATAAACTGGCATTTTGTTCAGCAAATACTCACCAACTGCCCCTACCTTCTAGCTCAACTACTTTTATGCTTGGCCATCTGGCTTGTTTTGGCCACTGAAAGACAAATATGCAGAACACTGGCAGAGTTTTAAATGCATTTGCATTGCTTAGCTTGAACTTGAGTTCCTATGATCACTCTGCAGGTACAGCCCAGGCACCCGGTGCCATTGAACACTGGATCTTAGCATGAGGC
Organism: Octomys mimax; assembly: GCA_002564305.1. NCBI lineage: Eukaryota > Metazoa > Chordata > Mammalia > Rodentia > Octodontidae > Octomys > Octomys mimax. The sequence goes on along the minus strand of NDGM010979326.1, from coordinate 8,324 downwards.
AAGAGAAACAAGCCTGGATTTGCTTCAAAACCTGAACTGATCTAGAGCCACCTATGAGTGAGAGAATGAAAATCTTGCCATGGTATGAAATGCATCTGATGGAAGTTTGTTACATCTTTACTGTGGAAACAGTACACTAACAATTAACATTTGTGGAGAAATTACGCTAAGCACTAAACTAACAACTTTATATGTAGTACTCTTTTAATTACAAGGACTGTGTAAGAAAGAATTCTTAATTTTCCTTTTAAAATACATGATGGTAAAACTGAAGGACAAAGAAGATAACTTCATTAATCAAATTCTTGGAACTTGTTAAGTTACAGAGTAGGATAAACTTAGGATACCATGACTATAGTATTCATCCTCTTATTCACTGTGCTCTTTTAGTTTGATAGAGTATTTAATAAGTGCCCCAAATTAGTACTTTTAAAAGAAAATCTTTATTATTTTCCATACCTAAGAAAGTAGCTTACTATCCTACCATAAGGAAAGAATTGATTATAAGGACCAAGTTGAATTTTTTAAATCTACCCTGTAGATGGGATGTTAAAGTAATGGTTAACACTCTTTCATTTATATACACTCTTTCCTTTTCTTCCATCTAATCAGCCAACTTTGTAACTGTATCTAAATAACCATTACATACTCTACCCAATTCCTGGGTTGCTGATGGACCTTCCATATTGCTTTGCTATGTGTGATTAGCCATGTTGATTTCCTTTTTAAATCTCCACAATATTCCAAATTTTAATAAATAACAGCAGCCTAAATTTTAGTACTTATCCTCCCACTCAGAGAACCCACCTTCAATTCACACTGGAATATTCCACAGAGCGATGAATTCCTCAACTTTCCCCCTCAGCTTTATATCTACCTTTACTTCTCACTACCCCTTACCCTTGTATCTCAGATAATCCCACCCTATATTCTTGATTTTCCTTCTTCCTCCCTATACTTTGGTCTACTTATTTAACATCTTCCCTACCTACTTATTTCTTCCACATCTTAGACCAACTTTCCCTCAAACCCGATTCCTCTACAAACTACAAAATTCACATTCTCCATTCTTTCACTATTAACACATTCCCACCAGCTTGAACTACCAGTAGTATATGCATGACAGTCCTGTTGGACAGCATGCAACACCGGTGGGAGAAGTGATACAGTCACATATCACACAGTGAGACATGTACCCAGTGGTTCAAGCTAGCCAACAGTAAGACATACAAATTGCAGCCCAATCACAGACATGTTACAGTCATCTATTTTAGCTGTCTTCCTACGGATCACCTCCAATTCATTCCAAATTATACTACAACATAGCTTTCTTTCTGTGAACTTAACTCTAATTATTCTCTTAACACACTCACTGTATATATGTACCAATTCTCTAAGATGAATGTAATTATTGCATATCAAAAACATAATTTTTAATAATTGGGAAAGTGTTCATGTGTTTTTAAATTCAGTTCAAAAAATTCCTTTTGTGTTCTTGATTATGGCTATTGATACCACTATCCATTTGTCACTGAACCTGGAAGTTAAATCTCTCCTTCACATCATGATTGCTTTATACTAACAATATTTCAACCCCTACTACTGTGCTTACTCAGCTTCATAATATTCAGTTGGACTGTTTTCCAACTTACTTTTTGGATAGCAGTTTAGCACACATTTAGTACACTCTCCACACTCACAAATATACTAAAAATTAAAATGCAAATGTAGAGCTGGAGGTATAACTCTAATGTAGAGTGACTGCCTATCATGACAAGGCTCTCGGTTCTATCGCCAGGACTACAAACAAACAAACAATCAAAAAAACAAACTTAAGTAACTTCTCTCCTTTTCATCTAGCATCATTTCCCTATCCTCAAATCTCTGTACCAGCATGACCCGCTGGCCCTACCCCCGGAGCACCCTGAGATGGCAAAGGATCTGGGCATGGTGGTACACACCTGTAATCCCAGTGCTGGGGAGGCTGAAAACAGGAGGATCGCTACAAGTGCAAGCTGTATAGTGAGACTCTGTATCAAATATATAAACGTTAAAAAAAAAAAAAAAAAAAAAAAAAAACCTCTTTAGGGGATATTCATTGCCTAGAGAATAAGGATAAAATCCAGCACTGGGGAATATAGGACCTTGTGCTTGCCAGACAGGTACTTATGCTGCTAAGCTATCTCCCCAGCCCTCTACTACATCCTCTTTGATCAAGTCCCTACACCAGATCCTCTGCAGCCTACATTTCAATGATACGAAACTTCCTATAGTTTTCTAGAACAATTTATGTTGTTAAATGCTTTGGAGTTTAGGGCTGTATTATTCTCTCCATGTGAAATTCTATCCACAACCCTACCACATCATTATTTTCTGAGAAAAACCTAACACCTTACAATTCTCAAATTAAAGATCATTTCTCTGGGAAGTAGTTGTTGTATTCTCTTTCCAATCTACTTTAATTTGCTTCTACGTCCTCCATTCTTTCTATCCATCCATCCATCCATCCATCCATCCATCCATCCATGTTTGTAATAGCATTTGCTTTATATGCGTATATCTACTATACTTAAGCATCATGGGAATAGAATTTAATTACCTTTGCATCACCAGTGCCTTAGTCTGAAATAATATGTGCTTAATATATTGTTTCTTGAAATTATCTCTTTAGCTGCTCTAACATTACCCTTTCCTTTTTTCCCCTAGTTCTATAACTCTTTTCAGTTTTTTCCCAAGTTCTACATTTCTGAGATCCTGTTTCTTCTTCTCTTTTAGTTCCACCAACTGTACTACTCTAGACAATTTTTTTCCATTCTGATGCACCTCACTGTGTTCAATTACTAATTACTGATCAACAATATAGAAATTTTGACCTACAACCCCCAACCTTAAGCTATAATTTCATAGACATTCTAGTACTATCAATAACCATAACTCACTTATTAAAAGAAACTAAATTCCATTTCCTTTCCCTTAATCATCAGTGATCCTATAAACTAGGTACAAATATTTTTTCCTTAGGATGAGCAAAGACATGAACTATATACCATTTTCTCTGTATAGTTAGAAAGCACTGATACTAGAACTGAAGCCCAAAATCAGAAATTCACTTCCTACAAAATATTTACTAATCTTTACCATACTCTTTCAAATCAACATATTTGTGATCATTTTATTATTTCCAAGTCCAAAGCACTTCTGCATCTATCATTCTTGCTACTATAGTAGCATTATTATCAGTAACAACATGGAAACATTCCAAGGCACATTTAACACCCCCATCTGTCTTCCTCCACATTCATTTGGCCACTAAACTGCATTCTGTCTGCTAAGTCTCTTGAATCTCTGTCTCACAATTACAGTATTTTGATTACTATCCATTTTCTTGAGCTTGCTTTCTAAACAATGTTAACTGATCTCCAGGGAAGAGATGGCTAAATGAAGATAGTTCTATGCTTCCTAAGCCTTCACTTAAAATGATTAATAAAATTACTTAATAATAGATTAACCAGGACTAGAGAATACAAAATGATATTGACACAGTGTAGAAATGAAGAACTTTTACAAAAGGGTTTGATTTTTGTTACAATTAAATACCAGCATGACTTAACTAAAGGATGGGTTGTCTCAAATCAAGACTTACTAGTTAAATAATTTATATGAAAAGCAATTAAAGAAAACAAGCAAAATCCCACAAATCACCTCAGATCTGGTACTGTGAAGCTAAAAGTAAAAGCAACTCTGAGTAACCAGAAGATGCAACATACCATGCTTGAAAAATCAAAGTGGACATTAGATACCAAGCCTCTGTGTCCCGCAAGCAATAAGGCCATATATTAAGTTCTCTTAAGGCCGTCTTCTACCCTACTACAGACAAAGGTCAGGAACTACTTCCCTCATCCAATTTGGAGACAGTATTCACACACTCTAGTACTAATTTCTCTCCAAAATTTCTCTCTCAATTTCTAATCTACTGAACTTCTACATTCTCCATGACTTTTAGTGATGCAAATCCTTCTGATTATGTCCAATTAACTTTAGAACTTTTTTTGAAACAGGGTCTCAGCTGGCCTTGAACCCGTTTATGTAGCCCAACTTGACCTCACAACGATACTCCCACCCCAGCCTTGTGAGTGCTTGGATTGCAGCCATACACCACCACACCCAGCTAACTTGATAATTTCTAAACAATTGTTCCTTTCAAATTCACTTTGGAGTATGGCATCTATTACTCCAAGACTTCACAAAGAACTTCCATTTTAATATTCTTTTTCACTAGCATCACTCTAGGTAATGTTTCTGCATGTGATTTGGATTTGTTTGGTTTTTTTCAGGAGGGGGGCTCTGAAAGGCAAGACTAACACTGTCCACATTCCTTAATCTTCCACCTGGTTAGACTGGTTGACTCAGAACTTAACTTCCAATTACCAGTTGTATGGGTCTTACAAAAAATATAAGCATCTTAATAGGGCTCAATTTTCTAACCTTTATTGTATGAATACTATATAATAAAAACAGGTCTTCATAGAGAAGTTAGAAGTATTAATGGATGATATAAATAAAGTTAAAAACACAGTGATCTACAAGCCCCCGATATGAGCCACTCCCCCCTATCTCTTAGGCCATATCTTTCCCCTCTCAAGCCAGACATTGCTCCATCTCTAAACCACTGAAGGATTTTTTTTTTTTGGGGGGGGGGGCTGGCTCAGGATGCCTTAAGTGCAGGTCCAGTAAGGCATGAGGATCTGGGGATCAAACCACAGTATCCTGAACCTGATTGCCATCACTTAAACAGGTACTTACACCACTGAGCTAACAGACAGGACCCCATCTCTAGATTACTGATGCTGCCCCTTCTCTCTGCCCCAGAATGCCCATCCTCTACACAGCTGATAGGTAACTGCTCCACCTGCCTCAGCTCACTGCTTACAAGCTACCTTCTCAGGTCTCCTTGGTGCATTCTCTTTAATCTTGATCCCCTCTCTATCTCTGCTACTCTTTCTAACCCTTTCCAGCATTATTTTCCTCCAGAGCACTTACCATCTATCATTGTATATATTTTTATATTTTCTGTCTCTTCCAATTTAAATGTAAGTTCCATGGAAAACACTGTCAGGTACATAAAAACACAACAAACTAATCAATAAATATAGACCATCATTATAACAATAAATAGGACAATGTAGCACCTTTGTGAACTATTTCAGGAATCAGACCCAGAGGCAGCACTGTTCCTGGCTGGCACACAGCATACCCCCTCCCCCCAAAAAAGTGTACTGAATAAATTAAAAAATGGCTGGCTAACCCAAAAGCATACTAAAAATCACAGGTGAGGAATCAATATGAAGGCAAGCTAAAGGATAGCATGAAATTAATTAATTTAAGAAGTAAGAGAAAACAATGTAACCCACAAAATATGTGCTTTAATCCAGATTAGAGAGAACATTGTTTTAGTGACACAAGAATGAGCATGAAAAGACTAAACTCTGACATTAAGATGATCATCACATTAAAACTGTAAAGAAAGAATGAAAATCAGGTGGATATGGGGATTCCCTACAGTGACTAAACTCATAATGTACTGCAAACACGTATGAATAAAGGTTAAAGAAAAAGAAAACTGGGCTTTTGTGAAAAATAAAGCCAAATCAGTAAGGTAGGATACAGTTCTTAAATGAGTAGCAAAATAAATAAATCAGTACCACTTAGAAAACTGATTATATGTAGGGAAAAACTATATAACTTTTGTCAGATTTCTAGATTGTATAATTGCATTCATGAGGATGACTTACTTGTCATCAATTAGAATGAAGTGACGAAAATCAGAACAAGTTGGGCTTTAGAAATGCTGAACTTCAAATGTCTGCATACTACCCAGATAACTGTGCCCAGGATGAGGTTGGAAATACAGATTGTCCAGAGAAGGCTGTGGAGGATGAGGCACAAATAGAAATCTTTCATAAGCAGAGGTAGTTGAAGTCACAAAAGTAGGAGGATGTCCAAGATATAACATGAGCTTAGAGAATACATCAATAAAGAAGTGTTTGATAAAGGAGAAAAAAGAAGTGTGCTACCACAAATAACAAGAGAAAGAAGAAAAAACCTTGACAAATGAACAATAGCAACAATAGTCCAGTTAGATAAGAACTAGAGAGAAGTTTTTTCATGGTTCCCTACATTTTTCTCTATTCCTGCAAAGCTAATCATCTCTCCCCAGACATACTTGTCCTTTCTTAGTCACTCCCTCTCAATGGGCTACCCTGACCTTCTCCCTTAACACCTGCCAGGTATTCATCTCCAGTCTTCAAGACCCAATTCAAGTACTTTTATATAAAATACCACATGGCTTTGCTTTTACAGTGATAACAATTTGTTACAAGTTGATAGAACAAGTATCCCAAGGATAATGCATCCGTAACTCAGAAGCCTCAATCTCAGTGCACACAAGATATCTGCATTGAGAGAAAGAAGAATGGGAACTAGAGGTAACAATAAACAGTGTATCTTCATTTTCTTGAAAATTTAGAGGAGCAGTGAAAATATATAAGATATCTAAATACAAGTGGTCCAGCTACGTTTTATTACTGTTTTCCAAGGCACAGTGTGGGCAGCTACTGAGTTACCGTGAGAGAGCACCATGGGATACGAAAGCTGAACAGCTGAGCACGTATTACGTGCCACCTCCACAATCTTTTCACAGTACTGATTCAAATGGAAACTAATGCAGGATAGATATGACTCTTTTTTATTCTTAAACTAATTTTTCTTTAAAAATGTAATATGGTAAAAAAAAAATGCACATAATATAAAAATGTATGCCAAAGTGTATTCCTTCACCAGAAGCAACTACAACCTAAGGGCATTTTTATAAATAGTTACAAAAATATCCAAAAAATTTAAGTGCTCCTAGCCTAGTAATTTTAAAAAAGACAACAGCTTAGAGTCAGTTTCTTAAAAGTAACAAATAGGGCCACACAGAATTATCCTGAAATAAGTCATTACTCATACGGAGACTTAAAAATTCCTTGGGTTATAGGCAGCATCTAGTATGTCTTGGCATTCCCAATATGTCTACCACATGCTAACACATTTGTACAGAAAAGTAGTTATTTAATGAAGTAACAAAGACATAAGCATGATTAAAAATCCTCAAATTTCATTACAAATCTGAAAGCCAAAATTGCATAAAAAGTTTAAAAAATAATGTTTTTGCTATTTGGTTTAAACTTATCCTTTTCCTATATTTGTCAAGTTGAAAAAGTGATAAAATTGAAGTTCAATTTAAATATTCTGAACAAAGTATACATTTTCAAAGTATACAAATCATCACTTCAGCAAATACAAATATCAATTTAACATTAGAAAGCAAAGACTTCAAACTGTGGTAACAATTTATATGTATTTTCTATAATGTTTACTATACTATAGGATAAGCAACAAATCTGCAGCTGGTTTATCAAAAATGAAGATGCTCAAACAGGCTTAGTGCACTAAGAATTAAATTCTGTAGTTGGGTTTGGGGAATAATATAAGGACTGTAGTACGGTGTTATGGTTTGTATCTAGTTGTCCCCCCAAAGCCTCATGTAAATCATGGGGCAGTCACCACTTGAGGAGCAGCACGTGGCTCAAGGGGTGGGGCCAAGCAAACTGTTAAACTGACAGCATGCCCCTCCCCCAGTTCCCCCAGCCTGGTGGCCTCTCTTGAGGGTGGAGCAGATCATCCTGAACACAGTGGCATCCCAAACCTCTCTTCCAGACACTGTAGGTGGGACAGCAGTGTCTCAAGGTCTTGCTATGTAATTCAAGCTGCCTTAAACTATGAAACCTCCAATACTGTGAGCTAAATAAACCTTTCCTTCCTTAAGCTTGAGTGTTGGGTATTTGTCCCAGCAATGAGAGAAGAGTAACTAAGACAGAATTTGGCAGCAGGAGCGGGGTCATTGCTGTGGCTAAACCTGACAATGTGGATAACAAGCTTTTGGCAATGGCATATGGGAAAAGATAGAAAAGTTTGGAGATGTCACCTACAAGAGAACTGGAACAGCTTCAGCTATAGGGCAGATTCTGGTCAGAACTCAGACCAGAAGACTGATAGAAAGCCTGCCTGTAAAGACCAGGCTGGGGAGGAGGTTTCTGCTGGGAAGAAAGACTGCATTGGTTGCTGGACTCCAGATCATTTGTGTTTTAGCTTGGCAGAAAGTTTGTCTTAATTTTGCCTGTTTCCAGAGACTTTACCTGAGACTGAGATTAAGCATGGCAGACTGACTAATCTTTCAAAGGAAATCTCAAAGCAATCAAATATTGGGGCAGTGACATGGTTAT
>NDGM010979293.1:0-11649 GCA_002564305.1 Octomys mimax | reverse complement strand
AAAAAAAAAAAAAAAAAAAAAAAGTGTTATGTTCTAGAGAGTCGTGCAACCACCACCAGCTATTTTTGGAGCACCTCAAGGCCCTGGTGGCACTTACCCTGCCTGCCACTCATCACTTCTCCTTCCTCCCGGCCTCTGACAAAATCCTAACCTTACCTCTGTCCACATGGCTCTGCCTGTTCTGAGACCCCACCCCAGGGAATCACACAGCTCTCGCCCTCTGTGTCTAGTTTCATTCTCTGAGTGTAGACCTGCCGTAGCATGGACCGGTGCTTCTCTCCTGTTCACAGCTGAACCCTGTTCCATCGCACAGTTGGACTGTATAGATTGATCTGCTCATCGATAGATGAACATGTGGGCTGTTTGCCTTGTGGAGCTGCTGACAAGAATGCTGCTGTGAGCTTTCACATGGAAATTGTGTGTGGACACTTTAGTTTCTCTGTGTATATGCCTAGAAGGAATTGCCTGGTCATGCGGTCGCTGTGATTAATGATTAAGGAATTTCCAGCAATGACTGGAAAAGTCCTCGGATTTTGACCTGACCTGCACATTAATCGTGAGGTGAGCTCCTCCACGTGGCGCCTGCTCGTGCATGACTGACCTGGCTGCAGTCAGGTCTCTGGGGTAGCTGCTCATGGGTCTGGTTGCCCGGGCTCAGGGAACTTATGTCCAGCCAGGGTCACCTTCTCTTTGGGGTGGCACAGTTCATAGGTTCTGAGACTAGCAGATTCAACAGGTGCTGTAATGAATAGCAACAGTTGCGCAGGAACCTAACATTTATGGAAGAAGGGATGCCAAGTACCAGCGAGCTCCGTGTTTCCAATGGGCTATCTCACTCGGTTTTCACAGCAAGATTGGGACAGGCGCTGCTGTTCTCTGCATTTTCCATAAGAGGAAGCAAACTCCAAGCACAAGTGACTTACCTGTGTACTGAATGGCAGGGCCAAAGGGCTCGAGGGAAAGCTCCCTGTCACCGCCACGCTCTCCTGCACAAAGCTGCCCTGGTGGTCCTCCACGAGGGCCTTGGCATAGTTGCTTGGCAACTGTGGCAGCTTGGAGACTGGCCCATTTCTTTCCTACCAGGTTGGGCCAGGTCGTGATGCCCCTGGCTGTGGGAAGACTTGGGCATCAAGCTCAAAATCTAAAAGATACAGGCAGCTGAAATGGAAAGGAGACGGCCTCTGTGTCAGTGTAAGACTGCTTCTTAGTGCAGCATCAAAGGCAGATAGAAAAGTCCTGAGATTGTCTTTAGGGGTTTCTGGTTGCTGGCTGTGCCCTAAGCCCTGAGGGCCTTTGAAAATGGTCAAATTCTGAGTCCAATTCCAGAGCTACAGAATCAGGCCCTGCAGGAAAAGGCTGATAATGTAGCTTAGACTTGCTCTGGGTGTTCTTACTCTGGGGACTGGTGATGGGGAACTTTGGGCTCCAGGGGAGTAGAAATGCCACCATCAAGCCACCATGAGCCATCTGAGGCTTGCTAGGCTGGCTGCAAGCAGGACTGTCACCCTAGCTACAGGGATGCAGAACCTTTCAGGAAGAGCAGAGAACTTAGCAGCTACCACCCAAGGACTAAGAGCGGCTACCCAACCCTTTGCTGCTGTGTGACCTGGGACCAGGATCCTCAGAATCAGAAATTCCAGGTGTTTTCCGGTGCTTTAGGATCAGCTGCTTATGTGATGAGCCAAAGGCAGGGCCAGTGTGGCCGCCAAGAAGCAGGTGCTTGAACTGTGAGCTCAGGGGTAAAGAGCTGCGGGGAGCAGTGGGCTGGGCCTGATTGCTGGCCACGTGGCAGATGGGAACCCCTGGAGGACTGGAGAGGCAGGTGGCTGAGTGGGTGAGCTTAGAGATGCCCACCCCGACCTGGGGCTCCTCCTGTGGTTTCCAGTGATACAGATGTCATGGAGCAAGGCTGTCCAGCATGTGTCAGTCATGGCTCCTTCCTGCAGGGACCGTGGGGGCCTCTGCTCTGAGTGGACACAGGCTTTTGCATCCTGGCATGGGGACAAGCTTCCTCGAAGACAGATAGGGTAGGTGACTCACCAGACAGCCCGAGAGAAGCTCTCCTCCTGCTCTGCTCTACTACTGGCCTCCGCGGCCTTTTTTCCCCATGGAGAAGCCATGTATGCACCTTGGGTCTGGGACGGGGCTATGAGCAGCCTGGCTCAGCGGCCCTTGCCCTGAGCTCTGACGTCTTGGCTGGCCTCAGACAACCCCTGACACCTTGTAATACAGTTATGGACTCAGGCCTGGGACAGCTGGTGGAGGGCAGAACCTCTGCAGGCTAAAGCCCGGGCCTCAGCGGGGGAGCTTACACACAGCTGGCACTTCTGGATGAGAGATGAAGTTGGGTTTGCATGGCTCGTTTGCAGAGAGCCTCTTCTAGGGCACTGTGTCAGTGCGGCTCCGTGGAGAGAAAGGAGAGGGCTCCTGCTGCTGCTTGGGAGGGGGAGTCCTTGAGCAGCCTGGGGCCCTGGGGGCACAGCTGTGCCAGCAGCTGCCTGGCAGGGAAAGGTGGGCGCTGACCGATGACTAAGCAGGTGCAGGGCCTGGCTGGCAGCCAGGTGTGGCAGCTGGGCTGCCCACCCCCATGTACCAGGCGGGACTTCAGTGCTCTGAGGCTTTGTAGACCAAAGGGTATCACCTGCTCCCCAGTGGGTAGGGGCCCCAGGAGAAGACAGGCATGTGAGGCTCTGGGCCCCAGAGTCAGGTTGCTTCTGCTTTTGAGGACAGGGCCAACCTTTCCCTGGGGGTGCAGCGCCCACCAGGAGACCCAAGCAAACCTTTTCTATTCGGGCTGCAACCTCAGTTGGTATGAGCCCTATTGTCCCTGTCTCTGTCTCTCTATGGTTTTTAACTGCAGTGCTAGTGAGGTAACTCTGGGACTGATACATGCCAGGCAAGTTCTTGCCACAGAGTCACACCTCAGCCCTTGGGGACCCCTTTAAAAGATGTCTGCAGCCCACACCTCCTGCCTGATCCACAGTGCCCTACATGCTGCGCACCACGAGCACAGCCTCACCTTGCTGCCCAGCAGCTTCTCCTACTCAAAAGGGGCTTCCAGCCTGCTGGAAAAAGGAGCCCAACTCCACCCAGGCCACCAGCTCCTCAGTCCCCTAGTCCCTACTCCTGCTCAGTTCCTCCCACAGCAGCACCCAGGAACCAGGGGCTCTGAGGCCGTCAGCCCCAGCCCCAGCCTCTGATCATCATGTGCTAGGGGAATGGGTAATATGGATGCCTCCCCACATGACAGTTGTATGTGGTTAAGCAGGGCATGCAGTAGATAGAGAGAACAGAAAAGAGCAAGGAGGGGAGCCAAGAGCAAGCTGTTGGCTGGGGTTATACAGAGATTCTCAGAGGTGAGGCTGAGCTGAAATGTGCTGTAGAAAGCAAGGCACCAGAGTGGGTAGGAAGGATTCTAAGAAGGGGGAGCTGAGTGAACAGAGACAGACATTTGGAAAGTATTTGGCCAAGTGACAGCTGTGTAGACTGATCGGCACCTGTGTGCTGAGCCCAGCAGGAACCTGTGGCAGATATGAGGAGAGGCCGCCCTGGTGCTTCCAAGCATGCCAGGAGCATCACAGATGGGGAATTGGGAAGGTCCAGAGAGCAAGGTGGCTGTGTGGTGGTCATGTCAAGGTGGCTGTGTGGTGGGCAGAGTGTGGAGCAGTCAGGGTCAGGTTGCCAGCAGGAGCTACTCCAGCACTGACTTGCAAGAGAGCATGGGTGCAGGAGAGTACAGTGCCAGCAGCCTGTTGGTGTCTTCCTGTCATATTGCCAAGGAGACAGGTGCTGGAGGGTGGTGAGGACAAGCCATGTCCTGGGGACTCTGTTCCCCACTGGAGGTGAGGAGAGGGCCCCTCATGGCTGTCAGTCCCCAGAGCATCCGCAGGCTTTGGTCATAGCCAGGCCACACTGCCAGATCTGTCTGCCCATCTTCTTGCTTGCCAAGGCTGAAGGGTTGTCAGTGACAGAAATCCAACAGTGTGAGGCACTGCCTGTCACTCGTACCCAACACCTGGCACACACAACTTACAGAGAAAATACTTCATTTGGCTCTCAGTTTCAGAAGATTTAGTCCCCATCGTTAGCAGAAATAGCATGGTGGGAGCAAGGGGTAGAGAGATGCCCAGCCCGTGGCGGCTAGGAAGCAGAGCAAGAGAAAAAGAGCCAGAGCAAGAGATACAACCTCTCGAGGCAGCCCTAGGAACCCACCTCCTCCAACTGGCCCCTGTCCAGATCCACATGGTTATCATTGGTCCTGGGGAAAAAATGGCAAGGGGATTTAGAAAATAAAGACAAAAACTAAGAGCTGGTCAGGTGAGGTCCTCTCTTCTGATGAGAGGAGAAGAACTGAACAACAGTAGCAGTGTTTATTTATTTATACTCTTTACAACAAGGCATATCCCAAGACACAGGGTTGCCTAGCAACTAACAACTGGAATTGTCCCAGGCAAGATGCTTTTCTCAGGACTGAGGTTGCTTGACTGTGTTAAGTCCTGTGTCCTTGTCTTGCCCCCACACATATAACCAGTTTCCAGCTTCAGCTCCCAGCAGGTCCCACTGCCTCACAGTTCTTCCAGCTGGGAAAGCCTCAGTGGGTTCATCTGCTAACTATGCTGTGCTGTGGTGAGCATAGCAGCCCACAATCCAAATGCCTCTGGAACTCCCACCTCTCATCACAGTAGACTTTGGTGGACGCTCTGAAGCACAACACTGCTCAGAGTAACTGAAGCCAGAAGTAGAGATGAGGGCTCAGAGTTCCAGGGAGGTTCAAAAGAGCAAATATGAAAAAAAAAAAAAAAAAATCCAGGAAAGGATGCCTCAGGCACAGGTAAAGCAGGGCTCTGGGCAGGGGGCAGGAACAGAGGCTCCTGCCACAGAAACAAGAACTCTTTCCAGCCCCCATGCAGCCTCCTGGGAAGCAGCTCCATGGTCAGACCAGCCAGCCACAACCAGCACTGGGACAGTGGTGGTGTCCAAAGGGAACCCACAGGGATTCTAAGGAGGGACAGTCCTGGAGGAGAATATTAGGGTCTGTCACACTCAGCAGGACTGGAGAGCAACCAAGGGGTCAGGGGGAGAGAGTGATTGGCTGACAAGCTTAATCCACCTCCTGATGAAGCTCATAGCATTAAGCAGGGTCGTCTGTTCATTGTGCTATTGAGTGTTGATTCTGCCATTCATCTAAAATGTGTTGACCAAATCTGGATTCTGCCCTAGACCAGAGATGCAGAGGTGAAAAAAGTAGGACTTCCACACTCAGTAACTTACAGGGTAGCTCAAGAGATCTATGTCATCTGTTCCATGGCCATGACCTGGTAAGAGACAATTGCTAGACAGAGGTGGGAAATAGGGAAGAAGGCAGTCTCAGTTCCTTTGGACTTGCTATGGGCTCCAGGGAAGATGTGACTTCAGGTGCCCTTGGGTGATAGGTCCCTTCCAGGAGAAATGACGTGAGGACAGAGAGGAAATGAGAGTCCATAGGGCACTGCTGGGTGTCTAACAGTCATCTGGTGACCAAGGTGGCCAAAGCATAGGTCACAAGGTGGGGTGGGGCACAGACAGTGGCCAGGGTGAGGTTTGGGAGGTACCTAGGGGTCACTCTTCACGACACATCAAGGTGTCAACAAGGTGCACCTTGAGAAAGTATATTCTGGCAGTAGTGCAGTTGATGGGGCCGAAGGAAGAAGAAAAAAGATGGGAAGTAGACCTAGGGGCCACTCAGCCTGGCATTGGAGAGAAGGGGAGGGAGGAGGAGGCGGGTACAGGTAGAGCTTCTGGGTACATGAGCAAGAGGAAGAGACAGAGTCTGCGGGGTAGGAAGAGGCACTGGCCTGGTGTTCACTGAGGTTGGCTCCATGTAGTAGCAGGCTGGCTCGGGAAAATCCAGTGGCTTGAAAGTCTAAGAATCTGAACTCTAGAACAGATCTGTGGCTTATTCGTTCTGTGAACTTGGATGCAGCAGTTAGCCTGGCATGCACAGGTCCTAGGTGCAAGTCATTTGAATCAGAATCTGAGCCCTTTGGGAGCTGATGGCTGTTTTCCCTCTTTTCATCAGAGAAGCATGATAGCAGCTCATAGGAGTGGTGTTGGTTTCACAGTGGGAATGACCACTGGTTTTTATGGCATGGGAAATGTTCTGAGCCCGCCTACTGACATTTCCCCTGGCGTTGCCTTCCTTTATGCTGTAACGTGTTTTTAAAACGGTCCTTTGTCCTCATTCAAAGAAGGGTTCTCTCCTCTGCTTTCATGTCACAATACTGTGAGGGACAGTCTCACCCTGCTCATTCACCCTTTGTGCCAGGACCCTGGAGACCAGCCAACAAGTGGTACTTGTCTCCTTGTCAGCGCCCAGGAGGAGGGAGACGAAGTGTGCTGTTAAGCGTCTGGGCCATGTTTGCTTTTCGGCTTGTCTTTGTTCTATCAGGGGTTGGGTTGTAATCATAGGGGAGCCATTCCCAGTAGGTGTCTGGGTGGCTTCAGGGAGGATGCCCCTGGCCCACGCCCTCATGCACCACCTTCATGGTCCTTCCAGGCTGATCAGGCCATCTGCCTCCAGCCTGGGAACCAGGAGTGAGCAAGGGCAATCCCTTCCTCTGTTCTTAATCCACCATTGGATTGTGAACACCCAGGAAGACATGGAGAGTGGGGTAGAAGAACACAAAGAAAACGGTTTTGACTCCACTGGTGGTGTAAGGCTCTTCTGGTTGCAAGTACTAGATGTCTAGTTGAGGTACATTTATCCAGTGTGGAGTTCTTTTTTAAATAAGAAGACACAGGGATCTCCTAAGACTCCATGGTGGTCATGAAGCTGTGCCACAAGGAGAGTCGAACCAAGAGGAAAATTGCCAGGCTAACTTTGGTCAGTGAACCCAAGTGGCCAGGACTGAGATTGAAGCCCCCCGGCAGGAATGGTCTCAAGAAGCTCATCCTGTCAAAGGGATGGTCACAGAGAGTCCAAGACACAAGGACTTTGGTTTGTAGCTGAGATTTGGGAATATGGGGTTCGGCTGGGTTTGATGCCCCATGAAGATAGTTGACTGAGTTCAAATGGTATGGATCCCTAGGAGGCATGGGCTACTTTGGTAGGGCTAGTAGAGTGCACTGTAAGCTAAGGCAGCAGGGTGTCTTCCCCATGCAGGGATGGTGTGTGGGCATGGGGAGGCCGAATGTGTGGACAGGCGAAGCATATGGAACTGACAGCTGTGTAGACCAAGCAGTAGACCTCAGACAAGTTTACACTGTTGGCACTGAGATCGGATTCATGTTCTGAGTATAACTAGGGCTGCGCTTTGAATGTCCTGCATGGGTCCCTCGGCCAAGGCACAGACTCATGTTCCCTGTCCTTCTCTTG
Source organism: Octomys mimax (assembly GCA_002564305.1). Classification (NCBI taxonomy): domain Eukaryota; kingdom Metazoa; phylum Chordata; class Mammalia; order Rodentia; family Octodontidae; genus Octomys; species Octomys mimax. Next base: position 4,295 of record NDGM010979293.1, on the reverse strand, counting down.
GTTTTAGTTTTATATTGAGAAATAATTGTGTACATATATGGGGCACAAAGTGGTATCTGGATACGAGAACACACTGTAGATTGGTAGAAGTTGTGATTAACAGCTCCTGTCACCTTAGGTGGGGGAAGAGAATCCCCAGGTGAACAGGTCCAATGTGCTGTGAGCGGCAAGGGCTCCATCCTGGTGTGTGCTGCAAGGCAGGAGACTACATTGGCAGAAATGCCTGTTTTAAACTAGCTAAAATAGAGAAGTGAGACGTTCCCAGTGGATTTTAAGGTCCTTCTCGCAGCAGAGTACTAGATCCCAACTCCAAAGACTGAATACCCAGAAATGACAGATAGACAGAGGCAGAAAATGCTGGTGTTAGACAGCCCTGTAATCCCAGCCCTGGTATACCAGGCTTGGGGCCACTCTGTAAGCCAGCGTGGATGGCCTTGAGCTGTCACCTCCTCACTCAGCCAGGACTGCTCTGTCATTTACAGGGGAAAGCAAGCAGTAACTTTTTCCAGGAGAAGCCTCTGGAAGATCTGAGGCAGCACAGTGGGCTTGGGCTGAACCCAAGCAGCGTCTGGGCCGAGACTGAGGCCGGGCTCTGCTTACTGCCTGGCAGCTGCTCCTGGCAAGAACTGAACGTGGGCTGCAGCCCGGGGGCCAGGCCAAGGGCAAGGAGGTGTGTCAGGCACCCTGCGCTGGCGGGCCCTTGAATTGCACTTTCAAAGGCAGCAGTCAGGTAGAATCTCTGAATTCTCTCAGCACTTTGATTAGGCAGAAGATAATAACATAGCCTTGTGTGTCAGTGAGATATTTTCTTTAAAATATCAAAGGGAGGTAGTGGGCAAGGAAAGGGGAAAGACAGGGAAAGGAAAAACAAATCTACAGGGTGAACCTGTTACAAAGCACTCCCATATTAAAAAGAACTTATAGAAGCCCCCCAGGCTTGGAGCCGCTGAGGAGCACAGGCCAGGTTCAGACGCTCTCCTTTGGAAGCGCAGTGGTGTTTGAAGATGCCGTCTCTGGCCAGGCACTCTGCCCATAGCACCCTGGGCTGAAGCTCGCTATTCCCTCCTGGAGACAGTTCTGTTGTCTCCAGCATCTTCAGCAGGAGAGAGCCGGGGAACAGGGAGACTCCCGAGCTCCCCGTCTGTGGCTTTGTCTTTTGTGGTTTTGGTTACTCTCAGTCAACCATGGTCCAAATGTATGAAATGGAAAATTCCAGAAATAAAAAATTCATGAGTTTTAAGCCGTGCGCCATTATGTATAGTGTGAGGAAATCTTACATTGCCCCCTGTCCTGCCCAGACATGTGCCTTTCCTCTCTCCAGCGTGCCCACACTCTGTCTGCTCCCCACCACGAGCCGCGCTGAAGCCCTCTCAGCTTCCACATATGCTATTATGTAATTGCAGTGTTGTTCTTAATCATCAGCCTCAAAGCTCCCTTGAATGTAAGCGTGGGTAGGGTTTAGTGCTGTCCACGGTTTTAGGCATCCACTGGGAGGCTTGGAAGGTAACCCCCACCCTGCACCCCACAGACAAAGGGCGACTGCCTATTTTACACAGCTGCTAGGTGGTGGAGCTAGGGTTCGAACCGAGCACACCTGCTTTCACACGTCGTGTTGGGTTGGGGACTTGCAGCGGCAGACAGCTTCGTCTGGCTGTACTTTCATAGCAGAGTTGGACCTAGTGTTTGCTGCCCATCCCCTTCTGTGTGTGGCTGCCCATTGCCTGTGCAGCCAGCAGGGTCCTGAGAGAGGGTGACAGGGGATTATAGGCACATACTACAAGGAAGGCTGGGGCTGGGTAGGGCACACACACCCCAGTGTGGTCTGCTTCTATTTGTACACTGTGAAAAGGGGGTAAGTGCGCAGCAGGGGCCAAAAGTGCAAGGTCTCAGTGTTTTGCTGAGAATACTGACAGTGAGGCATTCTCAGAGCTCTCTGTGCTGTAGTTAACAGGGGAGACCACCAAGGCCAGACACCTGCTGGACTGGCCTTGTTTTTGTCCTGGAAACTTACTCCCATGGCTCACATCTGGAGCTTGGCGATCTCGGGGCTGGCCTTGCGCTAGCCCTGAATGCGTGGTCCAGCTCCAGCTCAGGGACTCCCCACGAGCGGTTGTGCAGCGCAGTCTGCTCACACAATTGCATACCACTTAGTGATTAAAGGAAGTGAAGCCCTGACACAGCAACATGGATGCTGCTCGGGAACACGCCAAGGGAGGGAAGCCTAACACACGCTGGGTCAGTCTCTGGCAGGGGGTGAATCTCCCCTGTGGAATGGTTTTGATGCTCGCGACTAGAGAGAGTGAGAGCTGCCTCTGGTGAAGAAAAGTGGCTGGGCAGGGCATGGGGTGCTCCCTGGGAGAGTCAGAGCTCAACAAATGTACGTGGGAGGTCTGTGTGCCTCAGTGCCTGTAAATTCATCCTCAAAAAACTTAAAACTCAAATGTGTACTGAATTCTAGAGGATAACCGGTTTGCTGACACCTCTACTGTGAAATGTTCTAGAAATGCTTCCTCCAAATCAGGCTGGTTTCTGGGTGGACAAAGAGCGCAAGGGCCGTAGAGCAGGCATAGCAGGGTGTCACTGGTGACATCCAGGGAGTGGATGCATTCAGACTCGTTCAGCTGATGGAGAAGAAGACGTGTGGAGCCCCGGGGTCCCCTAGTGGTGGGTCAGGGGCCCCAGACCTGGGGCTGGGCAGGAGGGTCCAAAGGCAGACACCAGCATCTGAGCTACCTCAGGCACAGCTCTGAGGGTTGCGATCCACAGAGCGAAAGCCGAGGCACAGCAGCCTTGGTCCTTTCTGGCCACTCCTCCCTGTTAGTTTTATCAGAGCTCTTTTCCGGCAGAGAACGTGAGCTTCTTCTGTTCCAAAGCCCAGAGCTTTGAGTCTCACCTGCGTGTGTGGAGCCAGCCAGGTAGACAGGAGCTGGTGGCGCTCAGAGCAATAAAGCGGGCCTCTGCATTAGACCCCACCTGCCTGGCTTCCTGGAGGTGCATTTGAAGTGGTAGGAAACCAGCAGGGTTTCTACAAATAAATAACCCAGGAGAGACAAGGCTTTCAGATCAAAGAGGGCTCTGGCACACTTGAACCCCAACCCAGCACACTCTTTCACCTTTGCCGTGCGGGTGGCGGGCAGAGTGGAGGAAGCGAGTCTGCTGCGCTGTCAGCCTTCCTGGGCCTGTGTGAGTCTGCGGTGGGCTCCAGTATGGCTGCCAGCCCAAGACCCTCCAGCTGGAGGCCTCTGGCTGTGTCCTGCCCAAGGGCTTCCTGGGGGCTGCATACCCGCCTGGGACTTCTCAGCGCCAACACCCCTTACTATGAGTTGTTCAGCTTCCAGCTCCCAGCCTTCCTGACATAAGAGGGAAAGAAGCAATGCATTTGGCCAGCAACTCCTGCTCCGTCCCAGGGAGGGTGGGAACAGAGGTTGTCTCAGGATACAACGAGGCCCCATAGGAGCCGCAGGTGGCAAGGCCAGTGTGCATGTCCAGGCCGTGATGGCCTCGGTGGCCTGAGACCCCTCATTCCACACTGTGAGTAGTACTGTCACTGCTCACAAGCCCACCCCTCATGGAACTTATACACCATATGCAGACTCACAAGTAATGATAGGTGATTCTAACTGTGTCAAAGCAGCCACCTTGCCCGAGTGACTGGTGGAGCAGGACACCTTCAGTTGGGAAGTGGGTGTCAGGAAAAGCCTGGGTAAAAATGGGAATTGAAGCTGAGCCCCAAAGGTGGGTGGGATGGGAGAGCATTCTAGGTGGTAGGAACAGCGGGCACAAAGGCCCTGAGACAGATAAGCGTGGCATCTTCCAGGGAAAGAGAAGGAGACTGACATAGCGAGAGGGAAGTGGGGTGAGATGAAGTTGGAGCAGGCCAGCCGTGTGGGCCCAGGAGGCGGGCTGCAGTCTAGACTAGCAGGAAGCCAAGAGTGCCACGACCGGTGCTGGCTGCTTGTGGGGCGGGGTGGGCGAGGCTGCCGAGCTCTCCTTTAGATGCTCGTGGCAGACCCTGCAGGCGAGGCTGGGACCTTGGGCAGAGCATGGTCATGGTTGTTGCTCTTCCTGTCGTGGCCCACCTTTGCTAGGGATGTGCATGCTGGGGACACGCCATGCTGGAGAGAGGAGTGCTTTTTCTCCCAGAGAAAGTGGTACGATTTGTCTAAGTGAGCGGTTTACGAGAGCAGAGAGACCTGCATGGGGCTGACTTTCATCTTTCCCCTTTGGCTCCTTACTAGTCAGATTGTTTCCATAATCCGTAAATGTCAAAAACAACTCAAATTGGCTTAAACAAA
>NDGM010979284.1:0-16921 GCA_002564305.1 Octomys mimax | reverse complement strand
CTTCCTTCATTTTGAGTGTCGGGTATTTGTCCCAGCAACGAGAGAAGAATAACTAAGACAGTGTCCCAGACCCCTACCCAATTACATAAGATCTGTCGTCCTGCCTTCTTCGGTCACTCCTTCGTTCTGCTTCTATTTGTGCTTTGCCGCGCTCAAATAACAGACACCATACAGTATTCAAGTTTGTGGGTCTTACTTATTTCACTCAGTATTTTATGTATTTTCCAAAATTAGCAAAACACTACAAGGAGGTGGGGCTTGGGAACCTCCTGTACATTCGGAAGCCAAGTGGGGAAGCTGAGTTTCTTTTCTTCCAAGAAGCCTGGAGATGGATTTGTTTGAGCAGCCTGAGTCTGATACAGCGCCTGTCACGGGCCTTTCTCAGCCACCGTGGTGCTTTCTGCCTCCACCAGAGACCCTGCACATAAACCACAGGGGAGGGCCACAGGCTCTCTGCACGTGTGGCTCCTGGCATCCACTTTACTGAGCATTTTGATGATTCTCCTGAACTATCAGATGTACAGGGCCAGGCCCTAGCTGTGGTAGGTGAGGGTGCGTGCAGTGGGGTAGCACACGTGGAGCACCCAGAACAAGCTCTGGTGCACGGTCGGCCCTCCGGCAAGTGAGTTGCCATCATGGCTCGGATGTACACAGGTGTAATCTCAGGGGCTGCAGGCCCAGGCATGCAGAGGAGACGCCACCTAAGGCAGGACAGGGAGTGGGAGCGAGAGAGCTCGTGGCTGACAGAGGCATCTGTGTCTTTCTCTAAAGCAGTCACACGCACAGCTATAATATCTCTTGACAGACCAAGGCAAACACTTTTTGGAGCATGTAGCAAATGAATTTCCTAGTGGTAGCCCCAAAGGTCATACAGATCTGTAGAGGAGAGAAGATATTTAGCGTGTTCTTCCACACATTACTTCATTAATTAACATCTTGAGTATGAATGGCTACCATTTCCTGCATTATGCAAGGAGCTCGGAAGCAAAACCGACCTTGCCCTTATTATGGAACAAGGCAGTGCCTGGAATCTGTGATATAAAAATCAATAAGCTCCATGGGAGGCCTTTCGACCTGGTTCTGTGAAGTTCAGGGTGGAGCTGGGCAGCTGGGCAGTCAGCAGACCCGGGAAGCTGCTGACGGCACTGAGCTGGGTGTGCAAGGGTTCTAAATAGAACTTACGGAGAGCAGTCAGGTTGTGCCGCGTGACAGTTGTGCACATTTTGGTCTTAGGGAAAGAGGGAGCAAGTTCTTTTGGGTGTAGACAAGTGAATTTTTGAGACATAATACAAATATAAAATCCATAACCCTTAACAGATCACTCCTAATAGTTTTGAGTGTCCCTTGGAAGGAAGGCCTGGGTCCCCACTGCTACAGGCTTTGTTCCCTGCATGCCTCTCCAGGCCACCTGCTTTCAGTCCTGGTAGACTGAGTGCAGCTACTCTGCCTGGATGCCTTTGGTATTTCTTGCCTCTAGATTGTCTCCTACCCCATTTCTGCTGCTGCTTGGAGGCTGTGGAAGATCAGGAAGGCATGGGTACATTAGCCTCAATTCCCAGACGTAAAGGTTTTTATTTCCCTGAACCCAGCAGGCACAGGGGATTGGGGTGCAGTGGTCAGGCTGCCCTCTCCTGCGCTGCTGCTCCTCGAGGGGAGCATTCTCTCAGCATCTTCTTGACGATATTCACATGCACACCCAAGTGAAACACTGGCTCCTGGAGATCTTCCTGGGCTTCTCAGTCTGCTCACCTTGTCTTTGATGAAGTCCTGACAAAGAGCTCAAGGACAGCAGATTTCATGTTGTGTGGTGGGGACGACGTGGCAGACTTCAGAGGGTGCACACACTTGCATTTCGGGTAGGTGAGAAGCACTTTAAAGATGTTCAAAATATTCTTTTCCATCCCAGAGATCCTGCTGTGTAGAGATTCTTGAAGCAATATGGTCTTAAGTACTCAGCAGGACTTTTAAAGCACATTTCTCTGTACTTTAATTTTGTTAGAATTAGAGTACTGTTAATGGTCTTTTAAATGCCTGCAGGGTATTAAGGTTTGGGACAAAAGGGCTCTCTCTCAAATGTGTAAGCGAGAAAATCCTTTTCATTTCCTTCCACTTCCCTTCTGTCGCCACGCCGTCCTCCGTGGAGGGGCACGGCACAGAGCAGATGGCTGCTTCACACCAGCGGAGCCCACGCCACGGAGATCTCGCTCCTGCACTTCGGAGTACCTGAACATTGTGAGCCTTCCACTTTTTCACTTAATAGTCCTGTGAAGTTTTCTTAGTGCACATGATCCGATGTCGAACTATAAAGGCAACCACTGTGGACAGAGAAGGAAGCAACATAGCTCACGCACGTTCCTTGTGGTTTGTAACATTTGAAGTACAGCAAGAATGCAAAGGCCAAGCAAGACGTCCTCGCCATTCCCCTGTTTATCAGGGAAGAAAGCTGAGAGAGCAGAAGTACCAGGTAGATACACAGCTAGGCAGTGAGCGTATGAAGATTCATTTGTATCTCTTAGCTTCACAGTCTATAGCCTTTAAACACAATATTTAGCATTTTTTCCTAATAAGACTAACTTGGGTCATGGCTTTATGCACCCGGAAGGCTTGCTTTGGGGTGGGAGGTTGTGGCCCACAAGCCCAGTTATCTGTGTGCGCCGGCGGGCAGCACGAGTCTGTTTGGATCCTTGGGATCCTCTCAGCAGGAGCTGTGAAACTGTAAGTCATGTTTCTGTCTTTGCAGGACTCCCGGAAATTGCGCATGTCGCAGAGATAATGGTGAACTTAACTTTGTGGGCATAGCTTCATATGTTTGTAAGGTACTTACCCTTAATTTGTCCTGATACTATGAAAGTAATAAAGTATATATATTTATGTGTGAGTAATTTACATTTTATTAGCATAACTTACATAGCCCATGTGACTTCTGTGGTCTATATGAGTTACACAGTCTATGTATTGTACAGCAGGCTATAATTCATATAGTAGTCTATATATAATACTATTAAACATACATGCACATATACACATGCACACTCACACTCCATTAAATGCAGGTATGAGATTAGAATCTTTCCCCAGGTGGGCGCTCAAAAAAGGTGCCCAGTCACTGACGAGAAATAAATAGCCTGCAAAGCAGTATCTTCTTTCCATTTGATTATTTATGAAAACTTAACATGTAAATTTTATATGAAAGTGAGGAAAATATTTGTATTCTCCCGAAGGCAAAGCGTGTCTGTTACCTAGCGTGACAGTTTTCAGGGTTGCGGGAACAGCACACCTGGGGTCTCGTCCTCCCAGCTTACCCCGCACCTCCTTCATGTGACCTCGCGGGAACATCAGGGTCACTCTGTTTCCTGGCTGTGGGCTCAGCGGGGGGCTGGCTTCAGGAAAGTTTTGCAGGAGCATTTCTGTGGGAGTATTAGGCAATCCCAGTGATTCCAATTTCTTGGAAATTTCAGGGATTCACCGAATACCTTGGTAAGTGTAGTAGAAAACAGTTCATTGTAGGGTGTCTTTTTAAACACAAATTTATGATTTGGTCACAGGGACAAAAGATCGACACAAATGGCGACTGTATGAAAATTGGAAACTGGTTGTGAACCAGTGGTAGAGGCCCTTTAGAGCTTGTAAATGAGAAATGGTCAGGAAGGGTCAAGGCTGCAGGGGTGGTGAGGGAGGAGCCGGGCTGGGCGGGGAGGGGGCACAGGGTCCCACAGCGGGGAGCACATGTGCAAAGCCAGGAGCCTAGAACCGGGATGGCACCGAGGACCAGGCGGAGGCGGAGCTCCCCATTTGTGGTGGACCGGGAAGCTGGCTGGGGCTGGAAGGCCCCCTGAGGAGTTCAGACTCTTTTGGGCCTGTGCCCAGGAGGTGCCCCCCTTGAGTCCAGAGATGATAAGGGGGTGGAAGCCCTCGAGCCGCAATGCCACACATCCCCACGCGGGGTGGGGTGGTTGCACTTTTCTGCCAAAGCTTATCTGACTTCATGTAAACTGGATTATTCTGTTCGTTCCACGTTTGAGCGTGGAGGGAAACTTGTACACTATCCGTCTCAGCCATGTTTAAAGTACTTGACTCTAGGTCTGGGAGGGCACCGCAGAAGCAGAGGAGGGGCTGCTCGGTGAAGTCCAGCGGCAGGAAACTCCATGCGGGAAGGCGGTGGGCACTCGGCTTCTGACCAGTGGGGCCTCCGAACAGACTGACTAAAGCGGGCTATGGGACTTTGGGGGCCTCTAGGAAGCAGCCAATTAGCAAATTCAATTATTTTTAAATTATTAATTTGGAATATTAGCTCTGTGTCTGCTGTATTTGTTTTCCAAAATTCTGTTAGTATTTGTGTATACATTAAGATGGTTGCCTTCTGGACAGATGGATCATGTTGTCGTTATGAAACTTTCTTTCTTCATGCTGATGTATATTGTTCTGAAATCTACTTTCCTATTATTGGTCTAACCGCCACAGCCTGTGCATGCTCATTTGTTTTGAGCTGGCACATCTTTATCCATCTTTTTGCTTTTAACTTGTTTAGGGCTTCACATGTCAGGTGTACATTTCACAGATGTCATGCAGTTTGGTCCTGCCATTCTATCCCGTCTGACAGTCTTTGCCATTTAATTGGAATATTTACACCATGTACACTTAATGTGATTATTAATGGAATCTGATTAAAGGCTTTTGTCTTACTCTTTATTTTCTGTTTGGTTGAGGTAGCATTTTCCTGTTATTTCCTCCTGTCTTCCTTCTGCCCTCGCGGCTCTCTGACTCTGTGTAGTTTAACGATGGCTCGCAAGTTTATGGTGCCGTCTTTAACTTACCACAAGCTGGACTCAACTGCTATTTTACTGCCTCACATATGGTTTAGGGACTGTATAAAAATATACTTCCATTTTTCTCCTCCTAGATCTTGGACCATTATAGACGTGCATTTTGTTTTATGTATGTTATAAACCTCAAAAGCACATTGTGATTATTTTTATTTAAACCATTGTCCTTTAAAGACGTTAAATAGTTTTCTGTTTATCCACTGGATTGCCATTTCTGGTACTCTCCCTTCCTTTGTGTAGGTTCTGTTTCCTTCTGGTGTTACTCCATTTGTGCATGAATGATTTCTTACAAAATTTCTCATAGTGCAGGTCTGAAGGTGACCAATGCAGCTGTTTTTGAGAAAGCTTTAATATGGCTTTTATTTATCCAACAGACTTTGCTAGGTGTAGAATTTGATAGACACTTTACTTTCAGTGTCTTGAAAATATTGTGCCGTCTTTTCATTTGCATTATTTTTGGTGCAGAAAATCATCTGTCCTCCCTATCTTGGTCCCGTTCTGTTCATCATACCGTGTTTTCCTGTATCTTTATGGCTTTATCGCTGGCGTTGAGGAGCTTGGCTATAATACGCTCTGGTTTTGTTTTGGTCATGATTCTTATGCTTGGAATTTTTGTATTTCTTGGTAATGGCTTCCTGTTTTCACCAGATTTTGAAAGCACTCAGCCGTTGTTTCCTTCAGATATTGTCCTGCCTCCTCTCCTGCTCGATGTCCTGAGGCACCACGAGGTTCTGTTCCTTCTTCCCCATGTTTTCCATGTTTTATTTTAAATAGTTCCTATTGCCTTCTGTGCCTCGCTGAATTTTCATCTGAAATGACTAATTTGCCGTTTATCTCATTAGGTTTTCTTTTCATCTCCTGCATTATAATTTTTACTTCTGAACACTTGCGTGGTGTCTTTTTCATATCTTTCATATCTCTCCTTAGCATTTGCATTTTTTGTGTAGCTTCTGGAGAATACGTAATGAAGTTAAAACTTGTTCCAATGTTCTAATTTACTAATGACTTCTGTCATATTCTAATTGATTTAAAATGTTTCTTAGCTGTTGTAATATTGACGTTTTGGATGGAATATTTTTTTCTTGTGCATTACAGAATATTTAGCAGAATTTCTGGCCTCCGTTCACTATACCCACTAACATCTTTAGTCGTGACAGTTAAGAATTTCTGCAGATGCTGACTGATGTCCCCACGTGGAGGTGATGTCCAATTAACCTCAGTAGAGAATTACTGGTGGAAAGTGATTGATTTTTCTCCTTGTTATGGGTTATATTTTCCCGCTTCTTTACATAGCAAATAATTTTAATGCCAGATATTGTTCATCTTACCTTATTGTTCAATGGGTAGTTGGAATTCCTGTAAGAGTTGAATTATTTTAGCTATCAGTTTTAGACTTTAAAAAAAATTTATTTATTTATTTATTTGTTTAGTTGATACAGGGTCTCTCTACACAGCTCTGAATCACAGTGATCCTCTTGTCCCAGCCTCCTCAGCGCTGGGATTGCAGGTGTTCACTACCACATCTGGTTTCGGTGGCCAGCTCGGCACAGGCCCAGCACAGTATGCGGTACTAGGGATTAAACCCTGGTCTTTGTGCTTGCCAGAGAGGCACTTAGACCACTGAGTTAGACAGTGGGATCAGGGATGAGTTTGTTACCTTTCTGTCACTGCCACCTGCAACACACCTGGCACCTGCAACTCGGAGGCTGAGGGGGTGTTTTCATTCATGGTTGGCTGGTTCCTGGCAGGAGCTGACCTGGGAGGAAGCAGAGGGGAAAGCTGCTCAAGAGGGAGCTGGGAGACAGGCAGGGCACCAGACAGAAGAAGCAAGAACCACTTCGTACTCCACACTCGTTCTCCCATGATCTACCCAGATATACCCACAAGCGTCCCTTACCCTGGGTAGCTCCAGCAGTCAGCCAAGCTCATGGTGCAGCCTAATTGTCACCAGTATGTTTGTTGAAGCATAAGTACCCTGCAACTGAGATAGAATTTTTCTGGGATATTCTACCATTTACCCCATGATTTATGAGGGTGGCCGCTCTGGTTGATGGAGGCAGTAATGGTTATTAGTGCCACGTGAACTTCTGGAGTCGTTCTCTCTAATTCTTTCAAGTGGTTCTTTCCTTTTTTTGACCTAGGGTATTTTCACATATGCATGCTGATTAATACTCAGCTAAGGACTTGAGGTGTATCTGGATGTTTCTGTACTTGTACATACCATTTCTTAAAAACTCTAGCTACCTTTGCCTACCCCTTGCCAGCTCAGACGCCTTTGCAAACCCTGGCTGCCTTTGCCTGGACAGAAGAAAGCTCACAGAGCTTCGCCTGAGCTCCATTTTCTTGCATGCATGTGGCCTAAAAATGAATTTTATGAAGTGCTCTGGGGGAAATATTAAAGCTTACTTCACATACATTCTGTCCTTTTTGTCCCTTTTCTTTATTCTGATGCTCAATGACCTAAAGTTATTGTTTTATATAGCCTACTTCTCTGGAGTTTCCATGTGGGAAGGTGAATGCTGTCCTTTCCATGTTGCTTGAGCTCGGAAGTATCTGTGCGCTCCTGACACCAGCGCCCGTGAGGGCTGCATGCCCAAGGTTTGCTTGATCCCCTTAGCAGCGATCCTGTCCTCAGAGCCCATTTCTTTCGTTGGGGCCTGTCGTTCACATCACTGCAGCCTCCAGATGTAACGATTGGGCCCCTGGCTCTCCAAAAACATGATTTAAAGCATAAAGAGATGCTTCAGTCCTTAGTTGTTCTGCACTTCCTAGTTGCATATGGGTTGTGACCCTTACAAAGAAGAGGACAGCACCAATGTTCTATGAAGACTCTTGTTTCAAGTTTTGCTACCTTATACTGTTTGAGCTTGCCAAGATGGGTGCTGAGGTTTCGTGTCCTGGAAAAATCATTCATTCCAGTTTGGTTACAATTTTCTGGCAAGAGTCTGTCCGTCTTTCTTCTTAGCAACCTGGATTTAAGTGTACTAAAACCAGAGTAATAAGGACAAGGGCAGCGAGTGCAACCTTCAGGCAGGTGCACCGAGCCCACAGGGTTAGGTGGTGCGTTAGCTCTTGTACCTTACTTACACATTCTTCCCAAACCAAGACCAATGCCAGTACCACGAGCGTATTTGGTTTGATGCATAGAAGTTCCATCTGTAGGCTTCTGTAGGCCAAGGCAGAGACTGTGACTGAAGGGCACCTCTCTCAGCACTGGTGACCCAGAGGCACTTGGTTCTCCTTAGCTCCCTCCTCCCAGGCTGGGCCCCTCCCCCACCCCGCGTGCAGCCCCGCCATACGCCCTTGCTTCTGCCCCGGCTCTCCTTACTTCAGCCTTACTGACTTTAATTCTTTGAGCTCTTGCCTGTGCCTGGATCCTTGCATGGGCCGTTCTCGCTGCAGAGCCCGCTACTTCTGTGTGTGACTCCCTCACATCCAGCCTCCATGCCTCTTCCTGCTCTTAGGAGATGCCCTCCAGACTCTGTCATAGTCTCTGCCTACTTCCTGCATCGTGCTCGTAACTGCAGGCTTGGGATGCACGGCTTGGTGAGCTGCCCCTTTCTCCATCTTGCATCCCTCTCTCCATCTTGAGCTCATCTGAGCCCGATGTTTGCTGTATCAGTCGTGGACTGACCGACTGATTTGGGTCCCAGGTATAATGGGAAAGTATTTTAGTTTACACGTATTTGGATTTCTGTTTATAAACAGTGCAAGCACACAGGCCTGTGGATTTGTAGCATGTGATCTCCAAGGGAGGACGTAGGTCAGCTTCCTGACCCTCGCTGCATGCAAAGCACAGCTTCACGCTGAGCACAGAAGGACCTGTGATGGCGGCTTCTTCCCTCCAACTGTTCTGGCTGTTTTGTCAGCTTTGGCCATCAGAATGCGGTGGGGCATGGTCCATCCTAGTCTGAGGTCCCATGCAGTCCGATTTTCTGGTGTGGGACACTGTCAGTGGTGCAGGCTGCTGCTTGCAGTGTCCCTGACAGGCGACAAGGCTTTTGTCCTCCTCCCCTCCTTTTATACCTTAACTGACTTTGGCCATCCGGTCGCCTGGTGTGTGGCCTTCACTTGTGTTCCCGCAGAGCCACGTCATGTCTGTGAGCTGAGCTCATTTCCTCTGTGGCCCGGTTCCTTGCTGGCCTGTCCCTCTTTGCATGTTGAAAGGGTTCTCAGCAGCAGCACGAGTAGTTCCTTGCCTCTTCAGTTACCTCCTGCCCCAGCACTTGGTCACCTGGTCAGCTTCTGCACTTCTGAGACTCCTCGCCTTTGCCCATTCCGAAAGGGCCTTGGGCCTTGTCCTGCGGCAGCTGTGTGCCTCCTCCCTGCTCCTGCTTCCGCCTCCCTTCCTGTAGCACTCCTGACTGACATGTTCATTTCAGGCTTTACCTGTGTCTACGCCCTTTCCATAAATATCTGCTGCCCACCGTGCCTGGGGCCTTCTGTTTCATTTGCAGACTTCTGGAGTGGGACTTGTTCTTATTATCCTCTCGATTCTTTGTCATGAACTGTGATGTAACCTCCTTTCTTCCCTCCACATGTGCTTCCCTGTCATTGTTTTACACACCTTTCACTGTCAAACTAGCTCAGCTTTATAAACCCACAGACCCACGGTTTCTACGGGGCTCCTCCTCAGAACCCATGGGGGAGGAGAAGAGGCCTTGCTCTTCTGAGTGTTCCTTACCCCCGGGCTGTGATGCGCAGTGGTGATGGTGAGTGAAAGCCGGACCCCAAGCCCCCGGCTTCTCTTTGCACAGGAATTGGGGAGCCATGGAGGTTCTTGAGCTGGAGAATGATGAGGTACCTTGCTGTGCTTCAGGAAGAAAGATCTGATGCCTCTGTGAAACCACTGACAAGGACGCTTCTAGAGGTGGGGTCACAAGAAGGGGTGTTAGAACATCCTGGGCCACCCACCAGGCAGCCAGTCACATTGGACTTGAGTGACACAGAAGGCGAAAAGGACGGGCAGACCGTGTATGCATGCAGCACACACAGCAGGGCTTGGCGGTAGAAGGGAGGGAGGGAACAGTCATGACACGGTAATGCTGGACTTGAGTGGGATGTAGGGTCAGCCCCATGACTGGAGTGGGGAAGGCCAGAGGCGGGGGAAGGAGGTAGGGGAGGAGGAGGAGACGCAACAGAGCTACGCTAGGAGTGGTGAGCACAGTCTTAGCGTCTTGGAACCGAAACGATCATGGGTCACTGTCCTGTTTCTGGTAATGTGGGACTGCTGCTCACAGGAGACTCTGGAGCCAGATAAGTTTTGGGGCTCGTCTAAATATTTTGGGAGGTGAACCAGAGGAACAGCCATATTGGAAGGCAGCTAACCCAGATGCGGTGGCTCAGGCCTTGCTGTCCATCATTCAGGAGGCTGGGGCAGGAAGACTCTTGAACTTGGACTTGGAGAGCACTGTTGCCTGTCCGCAGCTCCATCACAGCATCTTCGTTTTTCTCTTTCGCCCTTTGCTGAAACCTTCCTGCCCTGGAACACTGCTTTCATTTATGGTTTTCAAGCCCAGTCTTTCCTTTTTCTCCCATCTGCCATTAACCTGAATTTGGAGGCAGAGAGCAGAGGAGGGGCCCTCCCAGCCTGCCCCTTAAGGACAGTGAGTAAGAGCCCCTTAGTCAAGCACAGCAGCGGCTGAGACTGACCCACACAGTCCACCCTCTTCCCTTTGATGCTGGGGAAAGGCAAGCAGAGCTCCTGAGGGGTCCCGCATGCGCGTGGCTTTCCTGGAAGCCAACAGCCACCGTGTCTTTCCTACCAGCCCGGGACAATGGCTGCTGCAGGACGCCTCAGCCAGCGCGGAAGGAGACAGCGCTGTGTGCAGCACGCTCAGCGCCTCGCTAGCTGCCGCCCTTCCCTGCAAGGCCCTGCTCCTCGGCAAGCGTCCCTCCCTGCCTCGCCAAGCTTGCCTCACGTGCTGGGATGAGTTTGGGAAGCTCTCCCTGCCTGCCAGCTTCGCCAAGGCCATTGAATTAAGCAGGCCATTTCCACGCACGTTGTTTCTCTGTAAATTTCCCAACCATATGGTCTGAGGAGAGTTCTTGGATTATAAATAAACAACACTGCTCATAAATCTCACAGGTTTTGTTTTTTCTTCCAGTGGGAATCAACAGAAATCATGGATTTGTTACTTTAAAAAATGTGTTGAAGAAGATAACGTCTCTGTATGTGTATAAATGTATTTCTTCCACTTTTTTGTGCTGCGTCCCTTTCTGCTTGGAGTCATTTATTTGGCCAGATTCCATTCAATGTTTATTGCTGCTGTTCTCCAATCTGGAGGTAAACTGTTGCTTCAGGCAATGTGATTACAGCCACACGGGCCTGGCCAGTTCGCACTGACCAGATGGATTCAGCGCGTCTTTCTCCCGCCGGAGATGTCAGTGTCCTCTCGGCAGGATGCAAGTTTCTCCCAGTCTTGAGGCAAAGGAAACCAAGTGGTCGCTTGTTTCCTGTCCCGTCTGGAGCAGGCCTGCTTGGGCACCACACCGCAGGAGCGGGAGTGCTCAGCGCTTGGCTGAGTGCGGCTTGGCTACCCTCACGCTGCAGGTCTGTGAAGGCATGCACAATCACAGTATCTGGCAGTCCTTCTGCTTGATGTACTGCCACAAAAGCCAGTTGGGCGGGTGTCCCAAGCCCCAAGGACAAGTGGTCAGCAGCTCAAAGGCCTTGGCACTGGGCTGGGTGGGGCAAGAGCAGCCTGGGGGTGGCACGGCTCAAGGATGAGTGCTGATTTTGGTCTAAGGGGAGCTGAACGTTGGCACTGCTCGGTCAGGCAGGGCAGCCGTGATAGGCTAAAGGTGGTGCGAGCTCACTTTAGGGAAGAAAGTGGCAAGTGGGGCTCAGGCTGGGGGTCTGCACACCGCGTTCCATGGGCAGGCGCAGACCCACTTCTGCCTGTGTTCTCTCTGTGAGCTGAGAGCCATTTTCATATTCAAGTGGTGGAAAATAGCAAGAGAACACTACATTGCAATAGCTAAAGAATCAGATGGATTCCGAGTGCAGGGCACATAGGTGCAGTGTTATTGGAACTCAGCCACCCTGACCTGAGTCCATGCCACCCGCGGTCCTGAAGCGCCAGAAGTGAGCTGCAGAGACGCAGACCTTGTGCCCCGGAAGGACTAACACATTTGATGTTTGGTCCATGCAGAAAAGTTTACCCTTCTGAGTGGAGGGTTGAAGAGATTTACAGGGGGCTCTGGGGATCAAGCTGAGGCGGTGAAGTAACAGGGCTTTAAGGTGTGCTAGCATCACTTCGAGGGGTGCTGCCACAGAACCCCCTAGTAAGGGCCAGTCAGTGAATTACTACATGAAGCTGAGGTCCTGAGATACTTTGGTTGGGTGTTCACTATACCTGTTTGCCTTCCATCCAGGCCAAATGACAACAGTATGTATCAGCCTTCCTTTGCTTAAGTGCAGACATGGGACTGAAGTCTGGCTCAAGGAAAGAACCTGGAAGTGACAGGTGCCACTTCTGTACCTGGCCTGAATGCGTCCCCCCTCATCTTCATGCCCATGCACTTTCCTGCCCCCGAGTGTAATCGGCTTCCCCAGATCTGGATTGGAGCAGGACCCTGGCAGGAAAGGACCTGGCTCTCTGAAGCCTTGCACAGGGCCCCTGCTGCCCATTTGGCCCTTGCTGTACCAAGTGGTGAGAAAGAAGCCAGTGTGATGCCCCCTCATCACTAGTGATGGTGGTGGTGGTGGCTTCTGCAGGTGACTGCCTGGGGAACTGCATGTGACGTGTGAGATGCGTGCCCAGCCCTCTTCCTGCTGTGCCCGCCTACCTCTAGCCCACGGGTCTATTTACTGTTCTCAAGGTGTGCTGCCTTCCTAGTGTCTAGCGTTGCGCCCTTTACACCATAAACACTTGCTAAACATCTGCTGATTGATTTCTGGGTCAAAGAATGAAACAGCAGCTTCCCATAAAACGTAAGCATGCTTTATAGGAGACAGACCGGGTATTTCAGAGGAAGTATGCATTTGGACGTGATTGCTTTACTCTGGGTTCTAGTAGATAGCTCTTAAATAGAGAGCTCAGCTTAGCCGGCACATTAAAGCGAGCAGATTTACACCCGCCATTCTGGGAGAGCCCTGCCATGTAGCAGGGCGGTCCTGCCACACAGTGCTCTGGATGTGTTGGGGAGCACGGGGGAAAGACCTACCCAGGCGAGGCCGCAGGCCGGGCTCCATGACAAGGTCGGGGCCCACAGAAGCAGAGCATCCACGTTGGGGACTTCTGTCCATATTCAGGTGCTTAACGTGGAAACTGCCTGGCCTCTCCCGTTTTCAGAGCACCCCGTCTGACTTTGCTCCTGTGCTCTTGCACTCTGATGAGTGGCATGGCCAGTGTGGGTAATCCAGCAACCAGTAGCTCCTTAGCTATCTCTGTCTCTGTGAACTAGTCAGGAAGCGGAGGCTAAGGGAAGCCCACTCATGGATGGAGGCTACTCAGGAGCAGAGAGCTATCGTTGCAGGAAGTTGTCAGCTCCCATCCCCTGGGTGTCTTCCATACATTGCCGTCCTCCTGCCTCTCACTTCCGTGGTGACAGTAGGTGACGCTGCTGAGGCCACGTGCCCAGCGTTCGGCTGACCCACTGTCTGCTGTCTGCCAGCTGCTGTGCCTTCTGCAGAGGTTACTGCTGTCCTGTCTCTAGGATGGCCTGGGGTCTGAAGGCCCGGGCCCCCTGCTTGTGGAGGGACAGGTATGTGGTGGCGTGGCCACGGAGTATCCTGGGGATCAGCTGTCTGTGGTGGGTGCCCCGGTCTGTCTCTCCCTCCCTTCTTTCAGTTTGGCTTCAACACCTTGCTGGAAATGTCAGCGCATGTGTCTTCTCGACTTGGGTTCTGGTTTTAGGAACCCAGCCCAGGTCACACATTTCCTTCTTGCTTTGTTTGGCTTCACAGCCACTATAATTGCTACGGAGATGCTGGCTCCACGCCTGTTTCTGACAGGGCCGACATCCCTGAGTGGACGTCTGCACCCCAGTCCTACTCCACTCTTCCGACCTTCCCCTCTCATGTCTTCCCCAGTCCCTTAGTTATCTCCGGGTCCTGAGTCATGCGGCAGGCTTCCTTGTGTTGACCTCCCTTCGTCACGCGCTCACCTTCTCCACACAGGCCGCCTCTTCCTCTCTTCCTTGCTCTGGGCCTCCTTC
Organism: Octomys mimax; assembly: GCA_002564305.1. NCBI lineage: Eukaryota > Metazoa > Chordata > Mammalia > Rodentia > Octodontidae > Octomys > Octomys mimax. The sequence goes on along the minus strand of NDGM010979284.1, from coordinate 2,936 downwards.
CTGCGGATGGATGTCCTCAGTGCCTTCGTCGTGCCGCTGGGTAGCATCCCTCCGATCGGCGCTGTGCTAGCAGTGGGTACCGTTTAGGGCGCCTGTACCACACCTAACACTGAGATAAATGCTGTGTGTGAACTTCCTCACTGAGCTCTCCGACAGCCTCATGGGGTCTGTACGTGTAGTTCAGTTCTTTTGGTCTTTTTTGTCTATGAGAAAACTGAAGGAGGCTAAGTAACCTGCTGCCAAGGGGAGGAGAAGGCCTTGCTGCTGTCTGTGACTTCGAAGATCATGCACCTTGCCACTGTGCTAGTGCGCTGCATTTGGCCAGGTTGCTTCCTGGTCATTTCTCTCTTCCTCACACATTCATTTAATTAAAAATAGGTGACCTGCAGTGGGCTGGGGAGGAGGTGCCGGGGATCTGGCAGGGCGCTGTCCTCAGATTCTCATGTGACAGTACTCTCGAGCCCGTCCCCAGTTGCTGTCTCCCCAACTCCAGATTCGCTCACCTCCAGCTCATGCAGAGGACTGTGCCTCAGGCCTGCAGGACTCGCTCAGGCTCTGTTTTCTTGCTGTCTGCAGAGAGATGGTCAGGTATCCTCATAGCCCCAGGAGTCTCCCTTACTTCTGCTGTGGTCCACTTCAGAGGGTCGTAGGCTGGCCAGACTGTGGTCAGCTGTGTGTGTGCTTTAGAGACACTACGCATGTGGGCTGGGACAGCTGTTGTGGCCTTCTCTGGGTGGTGACAGCCACACACTTGGAGCATAGATCTGTGCTGCAGATGCAGTCAGAGCCATTTGGAGCTTGCTCGGATGCAGCCTGTTAGAGATGCCGGGAGCTTTTGAGGTCATTGATTTGAACTCTCTCATTTTACAGAGGAGGAGAGTAACCAAACGGTGAAGCATTGTTTTTATTTGGAAACTGGAGCGGCTGTAACAAGGAGACTGTGGACCTAATAGACCGGAACTCATGAGACTTGCCAAATGCTTAAGTCTGAGCTGCTGGAGCTGGCTGATAGGATTGCATTAGCGCCCTCCCCCATGTTTGCTATCTGGCCAGGAGACACTCCGGCTCCTCTCCAAGCCTTGACTTGGCTCATTGAGTGCACCTCCTCCCTAAGGAGCTGACCCCGTCAGGAAAATTGCAGAGTCCCAGCGACTGTGAGCAGACAGGGCTTGAGGAATGACTGTGCGTCCGGGAGAGTGGGCTGAGGGGGCTGGCTCTGCAGGTCACACGCCCTGGCTGCAGATGTCTTGCGGTAAAAACGGCTCTCCCTCCCTCCCTCCCAGCCATAATTTGGCAGGGCCTGTGTGGCCTCTGTGACTCTCGGATCCAGGTGTCTGGGGGAAAACGTTTTCCTGTGGAACTGATTGCTCCAACTACCAGAAGTGCCAGTCTTCATTGAGTCACTCTTGTTTTCCAGTGGAGAGATGAAGAATGGTAGTAGGATAGCTCTCGGAAGGAGTGACACCAGCCAGGTACCTGAGCTGATGGCTGCCCGGTGCTCTGTGTGGGTTCTTATAGATTTTCTTACTGAATCCTCCTGCAGTCCCTGCCTAGTGGCAGTTATTCTGCCCATGCTAGAGGTGGGGAAGCTGGGGCCCCCGAAAGATCAGGCAGGATTCCTGGTGTCATAGCGCTGGCGAGTAGGAGGCCGGGGAGCTCATCCTGGTCTGCCTGCACACCCTGCCCTAGGCGAGCCACATGACATCCCCTGAGGAGTGAGACAGGGAAGCTCCATCGGGCGAGGCTCCGTTGCCAGGGCTTACAGAAGTGGCTGGGCCCTGAAGGCACCTTGAGACCTGGAGGCCATGGGCCGCGCCACACACCCCAGCGCTGCGCCTGCTCATTTAACCTCTCTGAGTCTGTTTCCTCAGTTTTGTGGCAGAGATGAAGTGCCTGTGTCAGAAGGTCAGTATGAGAATTGAGAAAAAGGTGCGAGGGACAGTGGTTTGCATAAAGCACTATGCAAATGCCAGTTACTTACACGCCACTGTGATTTAGGGTGGCAGCCTTCCGAGAAGCCAGCTGTTGAGCCCATGCCTGTGCCGAAGTCTTGATCCATAACCTCAAGAAACTCGGAGTTTTGGTGGGGACTGAATACCGTAGAAGTCGAGGGTGCATGGCAGGCCGAGCTCTGGAGACGGGAAGGCACAGCAAATCAGGGAAAGCTGCACCGCTGTGCGGCCGCAGAGCTGAGCTCTGGTGGGTCGAGAGGGGAAGGATGTCCTGAGAGGGCATTTGTGCACAGACTTTGATCTTTAGAAAAGCCCCCATGGGTTCAAATCCTCCTGGGTCCTGCCGATTCTTTACCGTGCAGCAGCAGTTCTCAGAGCGCGGGCTGGGAACCCTGAGGTGCCCCCGTGGCCCTTTTCAGGAGATTAATGAATACAAAACTACTTCCTAACAATAACAAAGTACGATTTGCCCATTTGCTTTCATTTTCTGATAGGTGTAGAGTGATGTTTGCTAGAAGCCACACACAATGTGTTTGCATAACAGATTGAATGCCAAAACAGGTCTCAGAATTAGCTGTCTTTTATTAAACCAGAGTGTAATGAGGGAAGGAAAACGATGCCAATTTTGCCATTAAGTTGTTGCTTTATCATAAATTACATTGTTTATGTTAATATATAATAGGATTATTATTCCTATTTTAAAATAAGTTCAGAAATATGTACAATTTCTTGCAGATATATAATTTCCAATATGATACTTATTGCTAGGTATAATTAGTTCTCTTGTGATTTTTAGTAACTTCTAAAAGTATGAAGGAGTCCTAACAGTTTGGAACATTCTGGTACAAAAACATGGAGTCTCAGAGACTCCTAAGATGTGCTGGCCTGAACTCCAGATCCATCCAAGGCAGCTACGTCCAAGGAGTTCAAAGTGTTAAAACCCGGCGTTGACATGTATGTGGCAAAACTAGCGCACACTGTCCA
>NDGM010979280.1:0-14720 GCA_002564305.1 Octomys mimax | reverse complement strand
TTTTTTTTTTTTGTATCTTTATGGAATTCATATTCCTGTGGTGGCTTGTTCTACATTCAAGTGTGAAATCAATGTTATCAGCACGGAGAACATAAATGAGGCCCTAAGCAATGCAAACGTCATCAGAGAGGAAATTTACTGCTACCACATGGTGAGTACTTACAGAATTTATCTAATGTTATGGAGTGCTACACATCTTGTTTAGGTTTTTAATACTCCTTTTAACAACTCCATGAAGTAGGTAATGTTACTTACTCACCTACTTAATTGAGGCTTAAAGTTTACAGTTGGTGAAAAGTACAGGGCTTCTAAGAACTGAAATCTGAGCCTAAGTCTCTCTCATTCCAACTTTGTGTTCTTCCCATGATGCTTTTCTGGCACAAACATACAACCAACTGCAGTAGATGTGGGCAGGAGATGCGGCTCAGTGGCAGAATGCTGGCCTGAAGTGCACAAGCGCTTGGGCTTGATCCTAGCACTGTACATACATGATATGAGCAAGTGAGCATCCTTGGAAGTGAGGGGAACTCAGTCTCCCAGCTAGGTTGAAATAGTTCAACCAAAGCTAGGTAAAGTCAATATCCAAGACACTACGTGAAAGAAAAGTCTTCAGGCATGACCCAGCCTATCTTCTCTCTAACCCTGAAGGAAATGAAGGACTAGTGCTTCAAATGTGAAGATGTCACTCCTGATTCATTGGGCAAGTGCTCTGAACTCTTTGCCAACAGCAAAGGTTTTGTGTTTCCACTTCCTGCATCCATGCTGTAAATAGGCAAATGGGATCGCTGCATGAGTCCATAGTGAGGGCTCTGCCAGGCCACAGTGAGCCATCCAGACTTGAACACCTGGCCATGATTTTCATGCTAGGCAAGGCACGAGCTATCCAGGAATAGATGCTTGTAGCCATGGACAGTTACAAAGCTGGGACGCCTCAGTGAATGTTCAACTGATGTGACTATTTTTTACTGAATTGGGCAGCAGCCAATGGCATTTCTTATGCATGGGCCTCCAGCAAGGTCCCTCTCGTGACTTGTCACTCTCCGTAGCTCTCTACACTATTCTGAGATTCTCAACTCAGATCGTGGACTTTCTGTTTGAAACTAGATTTCAACAAATAGAGCCTCTGCCCTTGGACCCCAAACAATTGAATCTCAGCTGTTTCTTCCCTTGCTTTCATCTTGAGACTCTCAGGAGCAATAGCCCTTGAGGGGATTAGGGCAAAAAATCCTTCTTCTTGGGGCTTATGGTTTTCTTCTTGTGTCTAGGGCTCTAAATGTTGTTGAAGTATTCAGTAGATCTACCTGCAAAACGAGGACAATAATAGTTTCTGCTTTATAGGAAAAGTGCTTCAAAGAGTGGCTGGTGCACAGCAAGGAGCAGCTAAATGTCAGCTTTGTTACTACTGGTATTATTCTCACGATGGCACTGCTGTGCCTGCCAGGCACAGTGCCATCATCCCAGGCACAAGGAGTACTGGGCTTGCTGTAATGGCTTCATTCAATTCCAGGCAGGCTGTTCCCAGTTCCCACTGGTGACTCTCCCACAGTGGTGAACACTCACTCCACTTAAAGTCGCCCTCTCATTTGACTGTAAGAAAGACACCCCAGCTGCACACCCAGATGAGTGTGGGCAGCCCCATGGGAGAGCTCTACCACCAGTGCTAATTGGGCTAATGTGCCCCCCAGGGCTTTGTGTAGCTGTTCCTGTGGCCTTTTTTCACAATTCTGAACAAGAGCAGTAGAAAGAAACCCTGACATCCAGGAGTCCTAAATCCAAAGCCCAACTGTAACTGGAAAGATCGCTGTTGGCTTTTTCTCCTCTAGCCAACAATGTTCATCTCAGTGCAGAAAGCCTCTCAGAAAGGTCAAGGATCTAGGTGGCAAAGAGGCTGCATGGAAAAGAAAACATGACTCCAATGTTGAATTCATTTATGATTTAATGAAGAGTCCAGATGTGGCATCAGAGTGCTGGCTGGTCAGCACTGTGACACTGGCCTACCTGCCGCTGAGCCCTAAGGACATACATTTTGTCACTATATGCACATGCATATGCATATGCATGTATGTGCATATATATGCAGGTATATGTACAGTGTATGCAAATATCTACTTATACATGTATATATACACACAAATAAATATCTGCACACATGAGATAAAACACTGTGAATAATGTGAATCTATTTTTGTTAAAACAACATTCTACTAAACAAATAAAACATGATGTTACTATGAGTTCATTCTAAGGGCTGGAATTTCAGGTGGATTAGGTTGTCTTTTGTTGTTTCGATTTTTTAAGGGGTTTTATTTCTTCTCAAGATTTTCTAACCATCTATGTGTTCCTTTTGTAGACTTGAAAGACAAAGATAAAATAAGATGTGCTGTGACAATTTGTTGGCTTTCTAATTTTTGAAATTGTATAAACTTTAAAAATTCTGGAAAGTAATTATAAGTATGTGAATAAGAATCCAAAGTACTTGTCTAGAAAAAAAAAACTTAAGATGGTTTTTAACTAAATTTTTTTAGTAAAAATTGTAGGTGGTAATTGTAGGTGGTATACCTGTATTCATAACTCTTTAAAAGCATTTAGATTTTAGGATTTTTTAAATAGAAAGTTTACTAGTAATATTTTTTAAAAATCACTTAGCTCAGCATCTAGTATTACATCCTCAATAAATGATTTCAATTAATTAGCATTATATGATGGAATATTCAGCCCTCAGTGACATTGAGGTTGTGCTGCATTAGCTCTCCTGTTGAACGTGTAGGTCACAGGTTGGTATTCAATCAGCCTTTTATTACATACCCCAACTTACATGTGAAGCAAGCGAGTCTGACCTAAATATTACATTTTAAACAACTAGGAGCCGTTTAAAATCGAGGGTTTTTCAGTTAGACATTAGGCATAACCTCCCCATAGAAAAGGTTTCCCCCACCAGAGGAAAAACACTGTACCATAAAGACACTCTTACAGCCTTCTGTTTTATGGCTCCCATTTCATGATTATAAAAGTAACACATGCTTAGTGTCAAATTATAAAAGAGGACAGAAAATACACAGAACTGAGGGAATGATGGGAAGCAAAACTTCTGATGCATAAAGAAAGAAATTGGAAAGAAATATGCCAAAGTGGTAATGGAAGTTTTCTCTAAGCATGGGATAATGAGTGGATTTCTTTTTCTATTGATCTTTTTAAAAAAGATAAATAGCTAAAATTTTCAAAGCCAAGAAAAATAGCGGCAGTCTCCACCCTAGTATTCTGAAAGTGAAACTCAAGGAAAGAGGTCCAGGGAGCATTCCTCATGGGAAACATTCATGCATTCAGTAGAATATAGAAATTCAGGACACTCACAGGAAAGCATAGGCAAGACATAAAACATTCATTTCTATAAAATTGAAACAATTTATCTTCCATTCTTGAGCAGATGGGAGGGTAAATTGAGGTTGATTTTTTTTCACCCTAGTGGTCATGTTGAAGGAAACATGAGTGTTCCCGCCTCTGGCACTGTTTAAAATAAGTCTCTATGTGCTGTGCCGGGACAGGGCAGAGACAGCAGTGTGTGGAGCGTCACTGCTCCTGTGGTAGGTGGGCAGCACCACAGGCAGGGGCTTGTTGCTGAAGTGAGGGGCAGGGGCACACGTGTCGAAGAGGAGTCTGCCTGAGGAGAGGAAGCAGGCAGGCTGCACAATATCTGCTTCCCATCCACAGCTGATCACTGACCCTTGGAGTAGCAAGCATTCTTTGCATAGCCCTCTCCTAAATCATTATTTACCCACCTTATTTGTCTTGAACACCTCCTTGCTGCTATCAAGCTTGACTACCAATGGTGTGACCTTGAGCAAGTTATTGCAAGTTTCTGACCTCCCATTTCCTAATCAATAAAATGCGAGAATCCTTTGGGGTGGTCTCAGCCACTAGTCTACTGTTTTCCTTGGAAGGGGAACACATGTACCAATAAGAGGATTCTCCTTCCCACCAAGAGGCCTGGAGGCTCAGGTCTGGCATAAGAAGTATTCCTAAGGCTATCTTTAGAATCATTTGATAGACCCTGTCAAATGTAGAGTCTAGGTCTTCTCTCACACCTATGAAATTAAAATCTCTGGGGATAAAAGCAGTATTTTAAATAAGTTTCCCCAATGATATTTGAGTAGCTAGCCACTCCTGGTGGGTCACACTGAATACCCAATGAGGTCCCAATTGCCTGAAGAAGGGAGCAAAGGACATCACCCAAAATGACCACAGGGCCATCAAGAGCTTTTGCATAAATTAGAATAAAAGCATCCATCTGGTCAAACATGGCCTTTGTCTCAGAGCTCACTGGTCTTGGCAAGCACAGGCTGGATTGGTCTGTCTGCAAAGGATAAAGCGCCTCCCTGACTGATCCAGCTGACTGACCACAGACTTCTTGTGAAAATGGGTCAAATAAAACATGTTTTCACTTGAGAAAATCCAAGAGAAGACAAAGCAGGGTTTCTCAACCAACTGAAAGTGGGAGGTGAGGCCAGAAAACTTGCCAGAGAAGTTGCTGGTAGGTGGAGTCGGCAGTTACACAGCAGCTCCTGCCTGACACCCAAGGGGGAGAGGTTTCTCTTCTCTTTCCCAGGGGTGATAGCTCCCCTGAAATCAGAGCACAGGAAGGCCTCTGTGGTGCAGAAGAACTGCAAGTTTTAGGCTTAATTCCAAGAGCCTCTTTAGTGGTTTCACGACTGAGATGAGTGGGAGAGAAGATAGCAACATTTTCATTGACTCCTGGAAGAAAGGGAGACAGAAAACAAAACAAGATAGGAGCAGAAGGGAAAGAAAAAATGAGAACTAAATGGCCAAATGGCCAAATAAATACACTGGAAGCCCTTGTTAGGAATAAGTGACAATAATGAGAGAGACATAGAGAGAATGGGGAGAGTGCTAATGGGAAAATAATCCCATTTTCAGAGACAAGGCAGTGCCAGGAGCGGGTGCAGACAGTGGAGCCCGGGCTGGAGGGAAGGGAGGAGGGCGGCCAGAGATAACGAAGCAGCCACATCCTCGCAAGCACATCTCGTCGGAGAGGTCGGAGGAAGGTGAATGGGTAGCGGGGACACAGAAACAAACAGCAGGATTTGGAGGCAAAAGCCACATGACGAGCCAGAAATAGATCAAACAAGTCGGAAATGTCATATGTCACACAGGACTGTCTGACTCCATGTGAATCACTTCTGAAGAGATCTGGGGCCAGTCAGACCAGGCCAGACTCACCCAGCATCAGAGCAATGCCTCAGCTTGTCACTAGCTACCCTAAAGAGGTGCAGCATGTAAAATATGGCCTTGGATCTCAAGGAGCTGAGAAGGTTCTTGCTCGGTTTTAGGTGGCTAGAAGAAAGGAAGGTGAGTTTGAGATTGAAAAGTTCCTAGAACTCTAAGGTCAAGGGATCTCCTCTGGACCCTGCCATTGCTCTGTGAGCAGTCTCCCAGGAAATGTTATGGACACTCAAAGTCAGCCAGGGCCAAATAACATGACTTCTTGTCACGGATACTTTACAACCAAGAGTCCAGGATAGCCATGGTGAACAGAGTCCTCACAATTGCCTTTACAGAAACCAGAATTTTGTATTTGGGACATATGCCCCTTACATGGAAGAATTCACACACAGTCCATCTGGGTGGGTAGAAGGTAGAAGCCGTAGAAGCAGAAGAGTAATGGGAAACAGTAGGGGTTAATGGACAGGACATACTAAAGCGAGGTGCACTGTGCCCGAATGAGGGAGTATGTGCTCACACATATGAGTTGGCATGCGTGCGTGTCCCAGGGTGGCACAGTAAGTGTGTCATTTCCCAAGCAGGCAAGGGAAACAGGAGGTATTTCACAGTGTAGGGCCATTCCTGACAACAGCTTTTAAATCCCTGGAGGAGCACCTGTTCGCTTTCCACAGCAGGGCTTTTTCCATCTCATGAATTATCACCATCTCCATCCTTCAGCATTGAAACTTAGAGCGAGCTTATATTTTTCTAGTGGAGAATCTCCTTGGAGTTGCCCTCTGCAGCTGAGATGTCACAATAAGAAATCAGACTGTTACTTACTGAGAATCTTCAAATGCATGAATTTAATCTAATTGTAGTATTCTGAAAAATGTATCTAGAGGCCCTTGGGTACACTTTTAATTTAACCAAAAAACACATTATTATAGTCCTTCTTAGTAACTACAAAATACCTAAATAAATTTGTGGGTTTTTTTTCCTTTCTGTAATATTTTCACGTAAATCAGTCTCTCTTACTTCTTCCACCATCATTATTGTTTTCATTTCTCATCTGTGAAAATTTTCAATTTATCTTTTCTGTCCTAGCAAACAAATACCAAATACAGACACGAATAGTCCCTGGCTGTGTCTGTGCAGCTGCAGGGATGGGAGGCCCTGGAGTTATTCAGGGAGTTCTTGTAGGGAAGACAGAGACATGGAGAACCACTGTGCTGGGTCCTTTCCCTCCAGGTTCTCTGTCTGGTGGATGGACCCCAGGGAATGTGGTGGCCGAAAAGGATGGATCTGGTAGCCAGCATCAAAGGCCAAGGATGTAAACTCACACACACCCCTGTTCTTGAATGACTCATTACAAATCTGTCATCCTTGACTTAGAAATCTTTTAGATGTTAGTTTTACTTTTAATGAGTAAGAGTTTCTTGTACAATGAGTTCCCTGAATCTACCGTCTTCCACCTGGATCTGTGACTTGGATGAGCCAGAGCAACTGGCTTCCCCACTCAGATCAACATGAATACCTCAGCCTGTGTTCCTTCTCACTGGGCATTTTTGGCAAAAACATCAAGAGGAAATGACTGTGATGCCCTCAGTTCACATAGTGCATAGGTATGGTCACCATATCTGTCACTGTTTGCTGTTTGCTTTTGAAAAGTTTTATACTCGGGATAGTTTTAAGAATATGTTTTACTTGGAGAATCCAGATAAACAAAAATCTGATCAGTTCTGATAGGTTTTGTGTTTAATCATGTCTTTTTAAAAGATTATTTAATTTGTTATGAAGAGTCTTGAAATGTAATATGAAAATATCACATATAAATCTACAGACATCTTGGAATGTCCCCCATCTGCTAACAGTTCTAGGCTCCTTTACAGGAGAGTTTGAGTGTCCAAAGCTTTAGTAAACCAGACCCCCCCTTTAAGGTCTTTTCTGGATCTATCATAGCCTTTTTTCCCCTCTGCAAATGTACTCTTCAAGTACATTGAGCTGCTTATTTGTAATTCTTGGAAAAACTATACTTATGTCTCTGTGCCTTTGTACATTTTGTTCCTTTTGCTTAGAACTACTTTTGTCATCTGTCAAATACAACTGTTGAAAACCCAGTCTGTGGGGCCCCTATTTCAGATTCTTTGACTTCACTCAAATTATTCCTTAAACTGGAACCTCATAGACCTTTGTTCCCACCTTTATTTTAATAATTCTTGAGAGTTTACTGTAATTATCTTTTACATTCCCATATATCTTGTAGAACTCTATTTCTTCAAGAGCAGAGACTGCTTCTGCCTAGCTCTAGCAACCTAGTACACTTTGGACCAGAATAGCAATGGGAGGAATATTTGTTGAAACCATGAGAGACTGGGAGAATTAATGATGGGATTCAATGTCTAGAGAATTCTTATAAATGAACTGGCTCACATATGCCCTCTCTGATACACAACACAATCATACAAATGCTACATATATGCACCATACAGATACACACTAGACTCAAAACACACACACACACACACACACACACACACACACTCACACACACACCCAGGAAGCTACAGACCTAGGCAGAAACTGAAGAAAGTTATAGGGGTGACTTTTCTGCCTCACAGAAGCATGTTTGTAACTTTTTGGATTAGTGTCCTTGATCAATGTTCTTTCTTGTCTGAAAGTCAAGAATACTTATTGCTACTTTTCTCCTGATATATGAACCTCAATTCTTTCCAGAAGAATTTCTTCTAACTATTGTTAACCTAGGATGTGGTTGTTCTACCTCAAAGGGATGCTCAGCTATCTTTAGGTGTGCAATACTAGCATGCTAAGCAGAAAACTAACAAACAAATGAAGATGGACACCCACATGGGCTGATTACCTTCTCTATATATAATTCTAATAAAAATTTCAGGACAATGAGGCTTATCATTGATCTTCCCATCATATCCCAATATGTGCCATTACTTGGCAATCTGTCAGTCAGTTTTCAATGTTAGTGACAGTCTTCCCATTCAAGCCAATTTTGATTAATTCATGAGAATCCCTTAAAGGAATATGGTATCAGACCCTTGAGTCAAATCAAGATGCATGACATCTTCTGCTTTCACTTATCTTGTCATTTTAGGAGGAAAAATGTGATCATCTGTCTGGTGCTGTTTTGTAAACACATAAACTCAGTCTTGGTCCTATTATTCTTAAGATAGTCACATTCTGTTTTTCAGGGGGTTTTTTCCCTGTTAACAGTTGTTCCATTATTGTATTAGTGTCCAAAAGGAGACCTCATAGACAGTGATGATCATAGAATAATGGAAATTAAAGATGGAAATAACAGATTAGGTCCTCTTGTCTATTTCCTAGGGCTAATGTTCTTGTCAGCCTGCAGCTCAGTGCTTTAGCTTACTTTGTTCTAAGTAACACCAGTGGGGAGGGCACCATTTCCCTAGAGACCCTTGTCTACATCCCAAGACTGTCTCCACACACAGCCAGAGGGGATGACAAAGACCTGCACAGTTACAAAGCAAACTGTGGCCCATCCTTGCATGATCTGTCTACAAGGCTAGGGATGTGGAAGCTTCAGCGATTAACCTCCAAATCCAATCACTGTGGAAAGCCAGGCAGGATCATTCAGGGTAGAAGTGAAATGATATTTTGTAGTTGTTTTCAGGCTACGAGATAAAGATAGAGAAGTGGTTATCTATCACTCTTTGGAGTATGTCACTCAATAAATAATCATCGTCAACTCATGCTCTCAGCCATCGTATGAGCTAAAAGAATCTGGCTCCACAGTGCAATGCAAATATTTAGGAGTTAGTATATGAAGGCAAATAGGCAGAATTTAAACAGTGAACAGGTCTCTTTGCTCATACCCATTTGGCATGTATTAGCCAAATTCTCTGCCTTTCTCACCAATCTTTATATATATTTACCATTCTACATACATTTTCCTCTACATTTTGTGTACCGTCTCTATGATATGATTTCAAGTTCATCTGAAACCAAGCAATGCTTCATTTTCCTTTATAGAAAAATTTCATGGCATTTTGACTTCTGCAAGCTTTCTGACCTGTGACTCAGATTTCCTTTCCCTAACTTCATTCTCTCTTGTCTTTATCCCTCAACTTCAAGCCGTTTCAGAACTTCAAGCCGTTTCAGAAGCCGTTACCCTCTTCTAACATCTCTGGGCATCTATCACGCCTTGACTAGTCATCGGCCGGCTAAGTCCTCTGAGTTGAGTTCTTCTATCCCCTTATCATAAATCACTCCCCGGGACTCTTCAATCATTTTTATTGCTCCTCTCCAAACTCTTACCCATTTGTCACCATATTTATTGCTTGGAGAGTCCAGAACTACATTCCACATGCTAGGTTTGGCCTCATCAGAATCCTATAGAAGGGGCTGATCAGCGACCTCAGGAATGTGAGTCCTCCACAGCAGTGTCAGAAATGCTGCTGTTGTGTGTCCCTTTTTCTCAGATTACAGTCACATATCTCCTTTGCAGTCCAAGTAATCACTCCAAGATGATTCTGCCTTGATCTCCTAGTTTTCCTTGTTCCATAGATTTTTATTACTAATTAGCATTTATTGATGTTTCTCCTCCTACTGTTCTCCACCATCCACCTAATGCAGAGGACAGACTAGACATCCAAAACCAGGCACAAAGTCATCTTTAAAATGCAACCTAAGACTTGGTAGAGGTGATGCCTGATCCACACTGTGGATGGAGTTAATATTACTGAATTGTAAACTTAAAAATGGGAGATTTCCTATATGTTTTATCACAGTACATTCAAAAATGTAAAAAATAAAGATAAAAAGGAATCTGAGAAGTTACTATTTTGTTTCAGTCCTGCATGCTTTGGGGGAAAGCAAAGAGCTCGTAGAGATGGTAATTTGGGATTATGCAAAAACACTCTCATTCCAGGCAGGGTCCTCCTTGAGTCTCTTGCCTTTCACCCCACTGACAGTGCTGGTAAAAACAAGTTTTGCTCATGTCTGTTTCTTAAAGCTCCTCAAGCCCTAGGAGGGCTGCAATGGAGTCTGTGTGGCTTCATGTGTCTCCAACAAAGTGATAGGCTAAGCTCTGCCCATGGAATTGTGTGGCTGATAGTGGCGTGAAAAGGAAGAGGGACAGCTCAATTTTCAGATCTCAGCTGGAGGCAGTAGGCTGCTAGTCAGAGGCATCATCTCTTGACTTGTTAGTGGAGAGAAAGATGATACATACGTCACTGGGATAGTATAAATATGGAAATGCAGTGACACTTTTACTCATTTACTACTGTAAGGAATATAACCATTCGTGAACTCTATTCCTCTACACAGGGCTGATCCACGTCATGTCTGTGTGAGGAAGCTGTGACATGGTAAGCTACACACTTGCCATCCCCTCACTTACCCCTGGTTTGTCCCCCATTCATTCCGAATGCAAAGGTGCTTGTGGACTGGATCCTTCATGTAACCTTCATAGCAGAGGCATTCTCCTTAGAAGCAGAGTAGGAAGGAAGAAAGAGAAAGAAGAGTGAATTAAGAGGTCTGTGTTTGAGAAAATGAACATGAAATGGTCAGATTCCAATCATAGCATGAGTGAGACAGTACATCCCAGTATGTCACATATGCCTCTCATGAATAAAGACACCTGCCAATCTTTAGCTTTCTAGTACATGACAATTTTCTCTAGTGGAAAAATCTAAAGCCTACAAAAGCACCTGCTATGCATGCACTATAAGCACTAATACTTTGAGAGAAGGCACTTTTTCATCTTCTTTTTCTCAGTGCCCATTATACTTCAAGGTACTGAGTAGGTGGCTGATAAATGTTTAAAGACCACATACGGGAGATTTTTCCATCAAATATTTCTAAGAATCTTAAAAAGTAGGTATTATCAGCTCTATTAAGCTGATGAGGAACATTAAGACTTCAGAAAATGGGAGGAATTGTGGACAGCTTGTCAGTGGCAGACTTAATATCTGAACCTATGTCTGTCAGACTCCAGATCCCTTTACCCACCATGCCATGCTGCAAGCCCACAGAGTACCTACCACATTTAGAGAAGGCCACATATAACAACCATGGTTTTATAGGAGATCTTGCTTTAGTTTACAATTAAAAGTGGACTAATTATTTTGAAGCTGACCAAAAAAAAAAAAACTATAGTTCTATATTTGTTTAGGCTATTTCTATTCATTATCATGAGCTCTGACACTGGCACACCAAGAGGTCTAGAAAACTTGTGGAATTGCATGTACAACTGGGTATATGCATTTTTTTTCAAAGCAGGACTCCACGGCATTCATCCAGCTTACCATCAAAAGGTCAACATTCATTGCTCAGTTTAGTACTAATCTTGAGGAAAATTGCTGTTGCTACCTTGTTTTAATAATTTCTTAAGCAATGCTATCTTTCCCCAAACTACCAAAACCAGGTATCCTGGTGCACTTCTTTTCACTCTCTCAGTAGCTGGTTGCTTAATGTATAACTAGTGAAAAACAATGTCGCTTCCAGAAATTAGTAAATAACACAAGTGCCTTGACCTAAGTTGATAACAGTCCTACAGTCTTGTGGAAAGGGAATTACAGTGCGTTTTGTTCATGTACCAACTCCTCACAATTGAATGGAATTATCATGTATTACAAACATATACTAATTAAAATAAAAATTGAAATAATAAGTAAGATTAACAGACAAACAAGAAAAATAAAAAAAGACAGTAAACATGAGTCTCTTGATCTTCCAAGGAAGATACTTCCAAAGGACATAGATTGAATAATAGTTTTCAAGACTATTTTTTCTTTCTGAAGATAAAACCCAATAAAAGTGAAGTAAAATGGCCGCACAGTTGAGAAGGGACCAGATAATGTGAGACAGGAGTTTTTGTTGACATATTAGCTCCAGTATTCATTTCGAGACTGACCCACACACTGCTGTCTGTCATCACCCTGTTTTTATATTGCAGACATTTCTTCCCCCACATCTGCTCCACTGAAGGCCAATGTCCGAAGGCACTGTATGATACCACAAGTTAGCATCCATAACTTCTTAGTTTATGAAGATGCCACAGAAAGTATTGGAGACCAGTACTTCATGGACTACATGGCAAATTTCGGTTTCCATAACATGTCCTGCTGAAGAATCTACTGACCCATAATCAGCCCAAATTTACTGAGCCTCAGTTGTGTCTGGAAATAATCATAGAATATGAGTCAGACACAGGAAAGCACAGCTCAACATGAGGTGGGTGATGACAAGGCTCGTCAATGAAAGCTGTTTGTCTGGTAGAAGGAAAGAAAAACAGAAAGCATAGGAGTGGACAAAAGAAGCAAGATGCTTGGAGGCTGGTGTCATATCTTGTCAAATCCAAAAAAACATGGAACCCAGACTATTAAGCTGCAGAGAGCAGGGTCAAGGTTGGTTTCCTCCAAATGAAGACTTTTCACAAATACTATGCAATGGAAGAATAAATTAATTAAGTAAAGCTTTTGCCCTAACTTTATAGATAGTATCACCCCCATCAGATACAGCTATCTAAGCAATTAATGGTCAAGGGCTCAGACATACTTCTCCATTAGGAAAAATATATTCTCTTGATTGTCCTGTGGCAATTAGGCATGAATCTGATGTTAGAAAACAGGAAGTGACCTCAGCAGGCTGCCAAACCCATCACTCTGATTGTTAAAATCATCTTTCCTGGACACCTTGCCTAGAACTACAGTTTGAAAAAAGGGAGTCCTCTTCCATAACTGATATCTAATTACTGCAGGATATGTAAAAATAAATGCAGTAACAACTCTGGGGTTCAAGCAGAGCCTTATTTTCCTGATAATGGCAGTATCTACCATTTGTATAGTACATCACCTCCTCAAATTGCCTTTGTAGTCATTATCTCCTTATGAGGCTTCCATCACTCATTACCATGTGGGGACACACTGCTGATAACAGATAAAGCTTTGTTCCATATAATGGCATATACAGCCCCACATCAAAGAAACAGAAATTTCCAAACATAACAAACTAGAGTTTGAGGATATCCAAAATTTGCCTCCCAGCACAGCCTCATTTCTGGAAGCCACCAAACTTCCTTCTGCATTCTTCCTCAAAACCAATTTGACCATCTACCACAAAAGGAGTTCAGGCTTGATGAATAAAGTTACTATGGCAACCAATGGCTAAATCTTGACTTTAAGAGGGGTTTTGTGCAAGCACTAGCTCTGACTGTTAGCTGTGAATTTTAAAGACCCCACAAAGGTGTTGGATGCCCTCCTAAGCTAGAAGTGTTACAGTTTCCGCATCTGCTGTGACAGATGGCAGTGAACACACGAGGCGCTGACTCTGCGATAGTGTATGTAGGAATCCAATGAAGAGACTTGTTATAGCCACAGCAAATAACCCAGCCAGGATCCGAGTGTACCCTGCAGAAGGCACTTAGTAAAGCGCAATGTCAGAGAGAAGCTCTCAAGAGATAGTGCCACCCTTACTTTGTGCTTGGCACCCTGAGAACAAAAGCCTTGTAGGATCAACCGTACCTGTATATTATGGACAATGCCTTTGGTTGTTTCTCATTCTACATGTGAAAGACGGAGGCACAATCCCATCTGAGGATTAAAGAAAGACCTGGAAGCTGGGGCTTTCCAGGCATAACTGGGCTCACCACCAGCTCTTCACAAAGTAAACACAGATGAAGACCAAAATCCCTGCCTCATCTTTCTGCTTCAGGTAGCAACTGGAACTTATTTCATGGAATCGGATGTACTTTGTCTATAAAGGGAAAGCTTCATCAGACATTTGATTCAAGTAGTATCTAACTGCTAATATCCCTCCCTATGGAGACATCAGGCAAGAGGCAGGCTTAAGGCAGCATAGCCATGTGCAACTCCTGGAGGGGAGACAGAAGGAACCTGTATCAGTTCATCTTAAAGAACAGTGCTCTAAAGGAGCCACTAAAATGAGCTTGGAGTGAGGGAGCAATCCAAGTTCAGGAGTAAGCTAAGAGCTGAGCTCTTCTGCCAAACTGGGTTTAAGAACACCCAGGCAAAGTAGAGAGAGAGGCAGTGGCTCAGAGCAGGCAAAATGGTGAGGGCTGGCTGCCTGGCAACACGGTCCACCACTCATTAGCCAGTTTACACACTTGAACGTGGTTGGTTGTGGACTGTGGAAAGAGGTGGGGCAGAAGAGATTTCAGTGAACATCTTCAACACAGATTAAAACTGGATTCATCTTGGAAGTCTATGCTCCTTGTAGATCCATAAATGTTATATACCTTAAAAATGGCAATAGTGGTCTATGGTCATAGTTAATGAGGATGTGACATTAAGCAGGTGCACAAAGTCTCTATCCTGCCCAAAAGGAAGCCCAGGAAAGGAATGGAAAGAAAAGCCATTGAAATCAAGTAGTCTCTGTTTCTATCCAGAAATAAAACACAATCAAGTCAAATACACAGAAAAAGAAAAAAGGAGAGAGAGAGAGAGAGAGAGAGAGAGAGAGAGAAAGAAAGAAAGAAAGAAAGAAAGAAA
>NDGM010979274.1:0-15760 GCA_002564305.1 Octomys mimax | reverse complement strand
ATGAATAAGTATAATTAAGAATTATGCCAAACTTCTTGAGAATTGCTACTTCTCAGGGATTATGATTGGTCTTATGGCAAAACATCCAAATTGGAAATGGAAAAAATGTGTTTATATTAGAGCTAAGATCTCATGCAGAACTGAAGATGATAACATTGATTTTTTTTTCTTCTTCTTCTCAGTTAGTATAGTCCTGCACAACAAGTTAAGAAACCTTGTCCAGTTGGTCATTTTGCACCACTGCTTTTTCAGGGTAAAATTGGCAGAATGAAAATAAAGGGTTAGAGGCTGTGAGCTGTTTCCTTGATGTAACTAGAGAGCATAAAGCCAGATCTTACCTTTTCTTGTATAATAGTGGACGGTGAATGTCTATTCTCATGCTTGCTCTCCAGCATAAAAAAGAAGCTGAAAACCACTGAATATTTTCCTACTATATCAGTCACATATAAGGTATTCAAAGTATCTTTTTTAGCAGTTAAATTTATGAAAAAATATAACTGATCCTAGTAATATTTCCTACTGAAACTATTCAACAATTACTGACTTATTATTATGGTATTTAGTGTAGAATCATGAAAAGAACCATAATTCTTGCTTCAATAGAGTTTACAATTCTAATGGAAGAGTACAGCAAGACCTCGTGGTAGACCTGCAAACCAGCACACTGGGAGACTGAGAAAAAAGGGTCACAAATTCGAGCTCATATTAGGCAACTTGGCAAGACCTTGTTACAGACTCTTTGAAATACATATTTTAAAAGACTTAGGGATATATGTCAGTGTAAAGGCTTTGTATTCAATCTACAGTACAGCAGAAAAGGAAACAAAAATTGAATGACTGAGTAAATATATAAATAGTAATAAAAATGATTGCAAAAACTACTAAGAAGAAGGCCTGGCCAGATACCTCAGCAGATTAAAGTGCCTGATTAGGCAGATGCAGGGGCCGGGGGTTCAATCCCCAGCATGCATCGTCAGCCCAGCCCCTGGGGCACACTTTGATGGCAACTGAAACTGGGTGTGGTGACATGCGCCTGTAATCCCAGCACTTGGGAGGCTGAAAAACAGGAGGATCACACTAATAGTCTGGTCTGTGCAGTGAGACACTGTAGACCCTGTACTAAATACATAAAATAATAAAAAATAAATAAATAAAATCTACTAAGAAGCAAATAGTAGAAAGAATACAAGAAATAAAACTTAGTGTGACATTTTAGGTAGAGTGACCTGGAAACATGTGATACATAGAGTGCATTGAGCGCAGACTGGGAGGAGATGAGCTAACCAAAAAACATTTAGCAAAGAGTTTATCAGAATAAAGGACAACTGGGGGAGCTTGGACGAAGAGATCTTTGTTCAGAGACAGAGGGAAATGCAAGGAGCCTGGTATTGCTGACACAGAGGGAGCGACAGAGGAGTAGATGAGGTCAGGCCAGATCAACACTTTGCAGGACACTAAGAACCCATGTACATTGGTAGTTAGCCTTTTCTCATTGTGTGAAAAGAGGCTTAAAATAAAAGGAACCATTCAATACTTAATATCATGAGTCACTCTAGAAGTTGTGTTGAGAATAAGCTGACGGGAGGTAAAGCAGAAGGAGCTTGCCAGTTTGAGGGACCCTTGTAATACAATAAACAAGAGGAAATATGGTGCCTTGGATCTGGATATCTGCCCCAGAGTCTATAGGAAGTGGTCAGATTTTAGATGTTTGAAGATAGAGACAATGGGATTTTCTGATAGACCAAATGAATGCTGAGAAATAAATGAAGTTAAAAATTACTTAAAAGCTTTTGTTCTAAATAATTGGAGGAGCCATGATGCAATTAACATCTCTGGGGAAAGACTAGAATGTAGATGTTCCTAGGGATAATCGAAAGCTTATTTATCAACAAGTAAGCATGAGGTCAAGATGCCAATTGAAAGGCCAGAAGATGGCTGGATATGTGAGTCTGATGTTCAGGAGAAAGGGCTGAGATAAAGATTTAAATTGGGACTCATGAGGATAGACATGACTATTAAAGCCATGAGACATGCAATCAACAAGGCATGAGTGTAGGTGGAAAAGATTAGAGCTCTTCTGGTTCAATCCAATGTTTAAAGAGAATTCAAAAGATTCACTATAAATAATTATTTGTGTTTCTGTACGTAAGGCTGATTGCCTAAAAGTGAGGGTTCTTACTTGTTAAAATGCAGATCTTAAGTGTGAAAACAAGAATTGAGGACTGGGCAATAAAAACTATTTGTTTGCTACAGTAGGCTTTCCTTTTACAATTTTTTTACACATAATTTTCCAACTTTCCACATTCATAAGGTGTCATTAATGACTTTATTATAGAAACTTAAAATAGCTGTGAATTATCTTCCCTGATTTTAAGAAATGACCTGAAGGATACAAGCAAAATTCTTTTATTATCTTAGCTTCAACAAGCACAATTATGTGACATGGCTTTTTTGATTATTATGATCATCACATTGGATTTGTTCTAAACATATCCTGACATTCAGAGCAAAAATTTCTAAGCAGCAGCCTCCCATTTAAACTTCAAGCTGGACTTAGATTCTCCTGAACACTGTATTTGCATGGATCTTCTAAATTTTGAAACAACTTGCCCCATATTCAAGAAGTCTCTTCGATCACCATATCACAAACTGTAATTACATCTTTCAGGTTTTGTATTCCATTATTACAGAAATTTTAGAGATTGACAAATGTATCATGAAAAATATTTTAAAGTAAATCATTTTTATTTATCTATCACATGCATACTCAGTAGAATGTCTTGCAACATAATAACTCAGTTTTGGGACATAAATATCCTCCTCGGAAGCATAAACATTTAAAATGAAATATGATTCTGGAGATTATTATGTTTTTGGCTTTCCTCCCTCTGAAAGGTAAAATATACTTCTTGAGTTTTTAAATTCTGAAATATTTAGAATTTACCCAAAACTTGCTTAAAAGAGTAACAGTTCTTGAATACCCATCACTTCTTTTCCACTAATGCTAACATATTATATAAATATACATCAAGTAACACCAAAAAATTAACATGGATGCAATATGATTCATAATCTCCAGGCCTCATTCAAATATTACCCCATTCTCCACCATTCTTTTCTGATCCAGAAAACATTAGTTTATTCAGTTGATGCCACAAACATTAGTGAAATTTTGTACTCTTTTTCTTTGCCATTGATATCTTTGAAGCTTTTTAAACTACTGATTAATTATTGCATAGCATATATTTCAATTGAGGGCTTCCCCTTGTACCATTGTGATTGGATTTGGGTTATATAATGGTGAAACTATCACAAAGGTGATATTATGTCCTTCTAAATGCATCACATGAAAAAAAAATAAAATTTCCTATTCTGTGTGTGTGTGTGTGTGTGTGTGTGTGTGTGTGCGTATGCTGTTTATTGTGATAGAACTGAGGATCTGCACATTGACCTATGTCCTCTTTTTATGTAAGTCCATCAGGTTAGGCTTGAATTTGCAGTTGTTTTGCCTCCCACAGTGCTGGGACTAGAGGTTTTTGCCACTATGCTTTGCTTTACTTAATTTTTTTATTTTTATTTATTTATTTATTTATTTTTGTGGAACTGAGGATTGGACTCAGGCTGTTGCACTTGCCAGGGAAGTGCTTGTTCTACTGAGCCATCTCCCCAGCCCCTCACTTTGTAGCTTAAGGAAATTTACCTTTTATAGAATAAGACTGGGAAAACTTAGCAGGTAAATTCTTTTATTCCTATTCATATAGTTTAAATCAAAACTGACAAGTTAAATAATGTTCATCCATATTTTATTAGAGACAAATGGAATAAATACACAAATCAAATCTCATTTAACTTTTTCTGTTCTCATGGAAAATATGTCATTGAGGGCCAGTGAGATAGCTCAGCAGTGTAAAACACCTGCTTAGGCAAGCTTAGGTAAGTGTGTGGGACCAAAGTGGGATCCCTGGCACCACATGCTGTACCATCCCTGCCCTTAAGGTAGGCTGAACCGGTGGGGAAAAAAAGAGTTTCAAAATGTGTCATTGAAAAAATTGAAAATTTTTACTGATATTTTAAATTCAAAAAAGGAAAATATATTATTTACTCAAACCACAAAAATACAGTTGTAGCTTGTGAAATATTAGCATGTTTCTCAGTGGGTTTATGAATTTGTTAGCTACTGATTGTCTTCTGTCTTTCAGCAAGCATATTTAATGTTGGTAATTTGTTCTGAAAAAAGAATGTTGTCTTTTATAGATGATAGAAATGTAGCGTTTGCAAATTAGAATAGAATTTACTGCTTTAGAATTATGGTTTATTTGCAAAACACCTGAGGGTAATAAATATATACATGTCCAATGATTAATTGTATCACACTTTCTCCTGAATATTACAGTCTTGCGCAGAACACACAATGCTCCCATTTTTCACCTTAACAAAGCATCATGAAAAATCAGTGGATATTTTCAATTTGCTTCCATTTAAAACTTTATTCCTGACTCACGAAGAATGTATAGGCAAAGATGGCGGTGCAAAATAATAGTAGAGCAATATTTTAATGGAAAGAATAAAAGTAATATAGCATCAAAGTATTTTTATAACACTATCAATAGCTCATTCTTTTTTTTTTTTTGAGGGGAGGGTCTACAGGGTGTTCAGGGTCTCAATATTAGAACAGACTCATAGTGATCCATCTGTTTACAGCTTCCCAAGAGCTGGGATTACAGGCACGTGCCACCACTCCAAGTCTCAATGGCCATGGCAGTGTGCCCCAGGGGCATGGCCAGCACAGCAGGCCAGGGGATTGAATCCTATAACCCTGCTCCTGCTTGCAGGCAATCATAGTGTTTTATTATCCTAATATTACTTATAATGCAACATCTTATCAATTGTTTGCAACACCACAGCTTATGTTTGTATGTTTCACTGAGTTTGCCTTGCAAATAATTTTTGATTGCTTCTGTAAATAAAATTTTAGGACTTTAGGATATGACACATTCACAGTCAATATTGCAAAAATAGAGATATATTCCTAATATATTTCTAAATGTTATATGTACATATATCATGATACTGTTTTACAGACTATATATAAGCACATTTGTATTCTTGTGTTTCCATTAAAACCACTATCCTGGGGCCAAGGAGATGGCTCAGTGGAATAAGCGCTTACCTGGCAAGTGCGAGGGCCTGAGTTCAATCCCCGGTTCCACCAAAAAAAAAACACCCCACTGTCCTCAGCAGATCTTAATAAATAGTGAGTCTCTTAATATGTGTCTATGCCTTTATGTTCTTCACTATAACATGAGAAACCATAACTGTATACTTCAAATATTTAATCTGAAAGTACATTGAATTTTTTAAGTACAGGACACACAATAAATGCTCAGTAAAATTCAGCTATTGTTTCTATTACTATGTTCATTATTATCCTCATCTACTGTGGTCTGAATGTTTCTGTCCCCTCAAAGGAATTCACATGTTGAAACTTAATTCCCAAGGCAATAGTATTCAGAAGTGGTTATTTTGGATACATTTAGGTCAGGAGGATCTGCTCTCATAAATGGTGGCCAAAGGATTTTGGTTTTCTCTTCCATGAACAAAGCACAAACTATAAAACAGGGAGTGAGTCCTTAGAATATACTCAGTCTACCGGCAACTAATTTTGGTTTATCCAGCTTTTAGAATTCTAAATAATAACTTTTGCTTTCTAAGGTCCTCCTTCAACTTGCTATAGTAACCAGAATGATCTAAGAAATCATTTAAAAGATTCTTAAACAGAATCTATCCTTAACTGTCTGGAACTCAGTGACTGACAATTATATAAATCATGCTTTTGGGCCAGTGAGATAGCTCAGCAGTCTAAAGCACTTGCTTAGGCAAGCTTAAGCAGGTGCGAAGGACCACGGTTCCATCCCTGGCACCACATGTTGCATCAGCCCCGCTCTCAGGGCAGGCAATAAATCAATCAATCAATCAATCATGCTTTTGACATGTTAGCACTATTATTCCTCAAGAAAGTACTCATTAGCGAATGCATATATATTGGTTTAGTATCTTTGGATGTAATGTGATTCACCCCACTTATACATTGTAAGCAAAAATTTTAAAACTACTGGTAAAATCCTTGCTTATTATGTAATATGTCCTTAGTAATTTTTTTTTTTTTTGGCAGAACCGGGGACTGAACTCAGGCCCTTGTGCTTGCCAAGGAAGTGCTTATTCTACTGAGAAGTAGTATTCCTACTTACTCTCCTTGGCCCCCTGTCCTTAGTAATTTAAAGACAAAAATAAGATATAACATTAAACTATTAAATATCAGATGACTTTTGATACTTTTGAAATTTTCCCATAATATTTTAAATTTCTAAGTGTTAATCTGGTCTTGCCTTGCTTCTATAGAAAAATTATATATATATACCTTGCTACCAAATATCAATTATTTTATCAAGATGTCTGTAATATTACTCAAATGCAATTTTGCAAATGAAGAGTTACTAATGGATCAGCAACCTTTAAGCAGTTATAATATTTTACCATTGAACTCACTAATGTCATTCTGACATCATGCAGTAAAGTTTTACAAGTTTTACTTAAAAAAATGGAAGACTATTTTTAAAACAGCTGAATCATGTTTGTATTAATGGTGTCTTATTATGGGTGCTTTAAATGCCATTATAGTAATCACAGGGAAAACAAGATAGCTTGTAAATTTGGCTCTGTCTTGTGTATGTGCATGTGTGTGTGAATGTGACTCTGAAATTTTACAGTAATAAGGCATAGAATCACGTAAAGGAAACTACTTAAATTTTAAAGAATAAGATTATAAATTAAAAATACTTCAGTGACATTTTCATCAAAAATGGTAAAATAAATAACACCTCAATTTTTTATAGAGTTTTTGCTAATAGCATTATGGCAACATTTTCAGTACACTAAATATGTTGATTCTGGAACATTTAATTTCAAAAAGTAAAGCAGCTTATAAAAGGTTGCAAATTACAACAACGTCATCATATTGGTCATATTGATCACATGGATGTTAACTTTTAGCTTTGGCAAGCTAGAGCAGTTGCTTTTTCGAAGTGTACATGTACCATGTAAGTAGTCACAGTCAAGAAAACACAGGCTGCCACATGTTGATTAATGATGATTAAATATTAATAAATGGAATAAATATATAGTTAAAGTATCTTCACTTTTAAGGAGAGATTTTATAAACTTGCACATATATA
Source organism: Octomys mimax (assembly GCA_002564305.1). Classification (NCBI taxonomy): domain Eukaryota; kingdom Metazoa; phylum Chordata; class Mammalia; order Rodentia; family Octodontidae; genus Octomys; species Octomys mimax. The sequence goes on along the minus strand of NDGM010979274.1, from coordinate 8,528 downwards.
TCTACCTACTCAGGTGAACTTAACTGAAAAAGAAGAAAACTTTAGGACAATTTCAGCCTAATTCGACTCTGTACTATCTGACATGTATAGTTTATAATAAATGAAAAATTTCTATGAAAAGCTACTGAAAGTTTTACTCAGAAGTAGAAGATATTTTCTCCATTAATTAAATCTCACTATCAATAATTAAGCCTTATGTATAACTTGTGAAGAACATACACAAAATATATCATCTTCATAAATGCACAGAGTAAGAGAAATAAAAGAATGTACCTATTTTTACAATAACTACCATGTGCACTCTGCGTGTGTCTATATAAGTTTGTGTGTGTGACTTGACATCCTTAAGAGATTAGGTTCAGGGCCTTCCTGTGGATATTAAGAATCACACAGGTTAAAATCCATTGTATAAATTGGCATGTTTGCATATAACAAAAACATTTTTCCTTATGCATTAAATCATCTTGAATTTATTTATAACATATAATAAAATATAAATAGGCTCATTTACTATATTGTCTAGGGAAATGAATAAAAGAAAAAATATTTAAACATTCAGTACAGTTTTGACCTATTAACATTTTATATCTGCAGATGGGTAACACACAGATACACAGGACCCACCTTGTAATTTTGTTCCTTCATGTGTGTACATGTGTGTATAGATGAAGATTGAACCCAAAGCTTTGCACATGCTAGGCAAATGCTCTATCACTGAGCCAGATCCTTAACCAAACTGCATGATTTTTGAAAGTAAACTGAAATAGTCTTAGTCTTCATCTTTCCCAGTAGCAGAGAACATAGCGAGCAGTAAGCAGTCAGGAAAAGGCTAATGTATTTTATGACTGTGCATTTGACAATGCGAGTGCATCACTGATTTTATGTTCAACTCACTACCTGTTCTTTCCAGGTAAATCCTGCCTTCCCATCATTAGAGACAGTTCCAATGCCAGCCCTGGTAAACAGATAAGCTCTTATGTTAAGCACATAGCAGCTGCATAACAATAGGCCAATCTTCCTAAACTATCTTGGCTCCAATTTTCTCACAACAATACTTTCTCCCATATTTCCCTTTACTAAAAATTTGTCATTGTGTCCCTGACAATGTACTACACATTAGACACACATTACCTTACTGAGTCATCAAAGCAGCTCCATAAGGTTCTTACTGCTAAAAGTCCTATTTCACAGGTAGAGAAACTGGGTTTAGTAACTTGTTCAAGATCATACAGCAAGAGCTCTAACTGTGATTCCTCTTTAGATGTCTGAATAAACAGTGCAAGTACTTCGTTCCTGAGCTATATGATTATGCAGTAATATTACTTACATAATTTAAAAATGTATAAAAATGTAAGATTTCTTCACTAGACCATGTTACACAGTGAAAATGTCCTTCAGTTTGGTACAATAGCGAATTTAAACCATAAAAAGCTGCTTGCTGCTATCATCATGCCAACACTTTGCTTACCAAGATAGAGAAATTAATTTAAAGTCTTGACTTCAGTGTTATTTATCCATTTCATTAAGAAGACTCTTATCTCTTAATATAATTCATCAAAAATGTATTAAACACTTCAAGCTTAACTGAACTCACATGGCTTGTTGTACACTTACTTTAGTTGGCTTAGAAGAGAACCAGTAATGAACTGTAGTCACATAAAGTAAAAAATTAAGTTACATTGTAGGTCTGTCTAAATAGATCAAAATATATCAAGATTTCACTAATTTACAGAAAACACAAAGAGTACAGAGGCCATAAAAATCAGTATAATTAAGATTATGGGATGGATAACTAATTATCAACTAATAAATTTCAGGTGGTTCAAAAGCCACAGAGACAGCCCAAGAACAGAATATGGCAGATGTAAATCAGTCAGTCACAGTGCATGACCCCTACTGATCCTAATTTAAATTTGAACATTATTTAGATACATAAAATATACAATTATTATTACTTTAGTTGTAACAATACTACTTCTTCTATTTCTAAAAAAAGAATCCATTTATATATTTTGGCCTCTGTACATAACAGCATGTCTGCAATTTCCTTAAAAATATAGCAATGTGGATAAGTAAACAGGGGGAGGATAGGTCAAGATTGGTATAGGCTGATTTTTGTTGGGATTCTGTGATAATAAATGTAGGCTCATCATATTATTTTTCCTTTATTTCTGTTTGCTTGATAATTCTTAATTACAGAAATAGTTAATAGACTCAGAGAAGTATAGGAGAATATATCAAACTAACTGGTGAGAGGAGGGGGCTCATTTTGGATAATGGAGCTAAGAGTATGAATTGTGGACTCTCTATTGGGATTTCTTGAGTCTTGGAGGAAATAAACACTGACCTAGGATTCACGTTACACATTTGAAGAGGCTATATGAGAATAGAAATCAAGTGTAGGAGTAACAGAGAACAGGAAAAAGAAGAAAGGTCATGCACACATGCATTGAAAGAAGCCATACTGAATTTTTGAGGATACTAAAATGAAAGGAAAAATAAACCACACAATGATCTCCTTTAATAACAATGGTAATAATCAGCAATTATTAGAAATTCAAGTAATAAACACAATTTTCTACTTATTAAGTATTAAAGGTAAAATGTGCCATGCATATTAGGTTAACTAAAATCCAGAATCTTAATAAATGCTTGCAATGATGATGCAGAACAACAGACAGCTTCATTTATTGTGGGTGACAATAAAATATACTACAAGCACTTTGTAGGGTAGTTTGCCATTTCCTTACAAAAGCAAATAAACTCTTCCTATATTACCCACCAGGAATGTTCAAAAATATTTCCAGAAATAAGATGGAAAATTATTTCACACAAAATCTACATACACTTATGTGTAGCAGTTTTCTTTATAATTGCTAAAATTCAGAAGTGACTACACTTGAAAAATGCCTTGGTGCATAAACAGTGGGGTATCCATAGAATGGAGAACTCATCTGTGATCAGAAAGAATTTTATTATAAAGCCATAAAAGTGCTGAAGGGATAGGTCATCAGTCTAAGTGCTTGCCTGGCAAGCACAAGACTGGAGTTCGATCACTGGTACAGCATGCCAAACGCTGGCCCCATGTCGTACCAGCCTCTAAATTTGGGCATGGTGGTGTATGCCTGCAACCCCAGCACTGGGGAGACTGAGACAGGAGGATCACTATGAGTCTGAGCTGCATATCAGGACCCTGTACCTAAATAAATAAATAAATAAATAGATAGATAGATAGATAGATAGATAAATAAATATTAAGAGCCATAGAAACACACAGGGGGAAATAAAATTCATGATACTAAATGCAAGAACCTATTCTGAAAAATCTAAGTACTGTATAACTCCAACAATATGTCTATCTGGAAAATGCAAAGCTTTGGAGCCCAAGAAAAATTGGTTTGGCAAGGGCTGGCAGAAGGAGGAATGAACAATTGAGGTCCAGCCGATGTTCTGGCAGGAAGACGATTCTATGATGACGGACACATGACATGAATTCACCAAAACCCACATAATGTATGGCATTGAAAGTGAACCCTAATGTTAACTGTGGACTTCAGGTAATAATATATCAATGTCTGTCCATCAAATTTAAAATATATACCACTCTAAATGGAAGATAGTGAGATATATATGAGGGAAAGAATGATAAATGAAAAGAAGACGTATATAGGATCTCTGCCCTTTCTGATCACTTTTTCTCAAAAACACAGCACATTTCTAAAAGTAAGCTCTATCATTCTAAAAATAAAAATACAGAAAGGAAGAAGCAAAATAGCTACTGAAACAGCTACCATCCAGGTTCATGAGTTGAGGGAGAATTCAGTGATTTGTCACTTGACTTCCTTTGTGCTATGAGCCAGAGATCTGAAACAAGTAGTCAACAACGTGTTTGGTTCTCTCTTTGAGGTCCTCCTGTGCTTTTATGGAGCTGAAGTGGCTGGGCAGGCAGCACTGATTTGTCAACAGTGGTCTGCACTTCTCTCACAGCTAAAAAACACTCTCTGTTTTGATTTATTTTAATGTATAGAACAGAATTTCTCAAACTTTAGTTTATATCAGAATTGTCCAACTTACTGGAATTCAGTAGGGCATATTTCATATTTTACTAAATTCTATAGATGCTTGACTTCATCTAATTTAAAAACATTGGTCAGGAATAGAAGAACTGCACAATTAAAGGCAATGGTGCATAAATCTTATTATTAAACACATGATATTCAAGATTGTAGGGCCAAAAGAATCTCTGAGGTACTAGTATTCTACACCACCAGCTAAATGGGTGTGATAAAGTTGCTATCAATTAAGTTTGCCTTCTCTCTTTAAAAAAATGGAATAATGTCAAATTAATAAGAATGTGAACTTCTCTCCACCCTTTGAATGGGCAACTGTAGGATGAGATACCTTCAGGCAAGACTGAAACAGAAAAAATCACATTGCTAAAATGTTGAATGCAAACTTCATTTTAGTCTGTTGAAGATGGTTGTCTTATTTATATTGGCAGAATATGACAACCTTAAAGTAGAGAGTGAACACAATCGAGTGCCCTCTTTCAATTTAAATTCTTTTACAAAATGGAAAAGCATACATTTCTTATTACTATGAAAAATAGCAAGTGCCTGGTACTGAGATTTGTTGCATTGACTTACCACTGGGCAACTGTTTCTGATGTGAAATGCAGTAGCATATAACCCATCAGCAGAATACTCACGTAGTCCAAGCTTTCTTTTTACCAAAGCCTGACATGACCACAATCCCATACTGATGTACATTATCACAAAAACCAATGGAAAATACATGAGACTAATCAGCTACAATTCCCAGTAAACTAAGAGTGTGGCACATTTGACCGAAAATCCATGTTATTAATGGTTTGATATTTTCATAATAAAACATTTTAAAACACAGTTAACCTGCTATATAATTTTTTTAAATTCCATATGACCAAAGGAGATAAAGAGGAACAAATTGGGAGGGAGTGATGGAAATGAATGTCTGCTGTACCTCTGTGAATAGTTCACTCTTCTGGCCACTGTACACATAATTGATCTCTTCCTCCTTTCAGAACAGGGAAAGGCCTGGTTGATTTAGGCCACATGTGGTGGTTAGTACCAACATTAATTGGAAACTGTGTATTATAATCCAAAAATATGCATCATAATTTTAAAATAATCACAAAGTTAAAATATTAACTGACAGTATTGAATTTTACAAAGAGTAAAATACCTTGAAGTTCTGCAAGTGGAAAATATTTAGCTAGGGGAACAGTAATGCCCATGATAAAAGGTTTAACAACATCATTAACAACAAATATGTTTTTTGTGCTTTTAGGTAGTTGATGAACAAGTGATGATGTCTTGATGATGTATAGGGCCAGCCAGATAGCTCAGCAGATTAAAGCACCGCCTTAGGTAGATGGAAGGACCACAGTTTGATCCCAGGCGTGCTGTGCTGGCCCGCCTCATCGGGTGCACTGAGATTATGATTGAGACTGGGCGTGGTGGCATGCACCTGTAACCCCAGTGCTTGGGAGGCTGTATACAAGAGAATCACAACGAGTCCGATCTACACAGTGAGACCCTGTAGATACTGTACTAACTACATTTTAAAAAGAAAATATATACCTATGGATAAAGAAACAGGTTATTCACAAATTTTAAATGTCAGCAACATTTTTCTGATTGAATTAAATCATTTATGATATCAAGAAAGCTTTTAAATACCAATACAAAGAACGAGCTTGTTCTCCCTCATGAAGTATCAACATTTGCATAGAAAAATCAAAAGAATGCACCATTATATTTGGGGTAAATAATGTCTCAAAACACATTCTTTTCTCCTTAACACTTGAAGGTACAAGAGTTCATGAGAAGGGCAGTCCTTGCATTAGCTTTCCAAAAACACCAAAGCTGAGGGTAGAGAGGAAGTACCTCTGAGCCTTCTATATATCAAGTCCTTCTATAACCAAAGATTTCATGATGATTAGCCAAAACAGGTCAGAAAAAAATTCAACTGTCCCTTTTAAAAAAATTAGTGGAAAGCAAGAGACAGATTCCTTAGACAAACACGCTACTCCTAACTATTAGCTATTTTTAAATCATATATTATTTCTTTATATAAAATTAATGTGTATTAATTTAGAAAAATTGGAATGCATAGAGATTAATTTGACACCTAAAGATAAATGTTGCTGTAAATATTTCTTTTATCTTTGTATATTAAGTTTATTTAATCACACAAGCATGAAAAAATTTATATAATCACTATTTATTTCTTTATTTATATCATATGTATTTGGTACAGGGTCTCACTATACCACTCAGGCTACTAGTGATCCTCCTATTTCAGCCTCCCCAGAGCTGGGATTACAAGTGTGCCCCACCACTCCTGTACTGTGACAGATTCAGTGCACCCATTGGCAAGGCCTGTGCCACATGTGGTGCCAGAGATCTAACCGCAGTCCCTGCACTTACCTAAGCAGGCGTTTAGTATGCTGAACTATCTTGCCAGTAGACTACTTATGTAAGTATAATATAATAAATTAATTATCTATATCTAACACATTTATGCAAAACTACTCTTTATAAATGTAAACTTAAGCTAGGCATGGTGGCACATGCTTATAATCCCAGCACTCTTATCCTAAATGACCACCTGATGATCATTATACAAAGACATATAAGATGCTCTGGGAAGAGAAAGGGCAAGCCAAACTCAGAGAAAATTCATTAAAGATCTTACAGCAAGAAATAATATACCATGTTCCTCAGTGCTGGCAGCCAAACGGTGAAGCTGAATGTGATGTGAGAATCAAGTACAACGTAGAGCCATAGAACCATATAACATGGGTTTGAGCCACACTCAAAGAGCAAGGATGTAATAGTGTACATTTCTCAGGCCATCACATCTGAAGCCACATGATATTCATCTGCCTCCTTATTGGTGATGACAATTTTTGATCTCCCCTTTCAAGTTATTCTTCAAATTCTTCAATCTCTAGCTCCAATTTTTCCCTATGTAACAGCTAACTAATTTGGTGGAGATTCTTTAAGATCATGCAAATATGTTGCATGTGAAAATATGATAATTGATAGAAAACATTTGCTTGAGGATCGACTTGTGTGTCCCAATGTTGCCGAGTTCATTGAGAGAAACTTGCATAAATTTCACATAGACTTGCACAAGAGAAAGTTGATATATTTTCTGACACTGAAAAGAGAAGTTACGGCCTGCCTTGCCTGCTCCATCCCCGGGTCATGCTGAGACAGCAATTGAGACTGAGTGTGGAGGTGTGGGCCTGAAATCCCAGCTCTTGGGAGGCTATAAACAGGTGGATCACTGTGAGTCCGATCTACACAGTGAGACCCTGAACGCCCTGTAGACCTTTCCCTAAAAAACACACAAAGAGATGTTAAAGCTGGTGATACATATTTGTGAGTAACTAGTCACATAAGTGGACAAGATTGTTCACAGACACTGGGGGGAAGTGAGAGAAAAGTGCACTGGTACTATACTTTTGTGTTTGATTACTATTAAAATAATAAAAAAGGGCTAGACAAAGCTACATAGAAGCATTTATTAGACCAGGTTTTTATTGTGTTTTGTAAACCAGAGCCATTGATATCATCTGAATACTTGATATAGATGCAATTACTAAGTCCCCATGGCTTACCTACCAAATTAGAAAACTTGTCGGTGACGCCTAACACTATACTTTGAAGTGCGTGAAATCCTCATACCTCTAAAACTTGAAATTAAGTTACATAATCTGTGTAAAAACATTTCTCCTATGTATGGTAAGAGTAGATGATGTTATGACTTTTGTCTAGGTGCCCCCTCCAAGCCTCATGCAGTCGTGGGGTGGCTTCCAGAGTTTGTGATTGAGTATTGTGGGTGTGGATGCTGCACCTGGACTGGGACAGGTAATCTGCATTACAGTGTGAGGAGAGGAGAGAAGCTAGCTAGCTGCCTGAGCTGCTGCCACTCCCTTTGCTCTCATGCTCTTTGCTACCACCATGAAAGGGTACTTTCTGGAGGATCACTATGGTCCAAGCTGCATAGTGGGACCCTGAACAAAAACAAAGCAAAACAACAACAACAAAAAAGTGAAAAAGAAAGTTTACTCTCTGCCATGTGCGACTCTGTCTTGGAGCCGTCTAAATATGGACTGAAACCTCCACTGACTGTGAGCTAAATAAACTTTTCCTTCCTTCATTTTGGGTGCCAGATATTTTGTCCCTGCAATGAGAGGACAGTGACCTAGATAGATGGTGATGATTATGAATAATAAAGAAAAAAAGAGAACAGAACAAAACAGCCACCACTACTGATGAACTGTAGAAGAAGCCTAAATTTCCAAGTTATTTTTAAAACACATATCTTGGGGCTGGGGAGATAGCTCAATAGAAAAAGTGCTTGCCTGACAAGTGCAAGGACCTGAGTTCAATCCTGAGTTCTGCCAAGATAAATAAATAAATAGATAGATAGATAGATAAATAATAAAATACATGTCTTAGCTCTGTACATTGAAT
>NDGM010979270.1:0-10149 GCA_002564305.1 Octomys mimax | reverse complement strand
CTGGCAAACTCAAGGATCTGAGTTCAATCCCTGGTTCCGCAAAAAAAAAAAAAAAAAAAAAAAGAACTATTTTATAATGTAACCTTCATTCTTTCACGTTAAACTATTTCCTTCCAACTGGGGTATCTAAGTTGACCATGGCCTGACTCCGTGTCTCAGATCTAGGGCACTGATGCTCAGGCTGTTCCTCCGAACGCTTGTTGACGGAAGGGCTGATGATCCCTTTATCCATTTGTAGGAACTGGGTTAAGGCTCAGAGTTAGTTCATGAGCAAATGTATTTGGATTTTTAGGAAATCCATCTTTATCTCTCCCAGATAGATGGACTTTGATTTCTATTTACACAATGTGTAGAGACATACATTCATGAAGTCTAAAGGAGAAAAATGGTCATTGGTACGATTACTGTCTAGCTATAGACTTACCAATAACCTTTATTAAAAATATACATTCTTATCGTTTTCTTTGTATTTAGGCTATTAGTTAACGTTTTCCTTGATATTGTGGGGCAACCTTTCAACATTTGTTTGCACAATACATGTTTGGCAGCTGTCTTGGTCAGGTACCCTGGCAGGTACTGAGAATCCAAAAGGGAGAAAATCATGAACTTCGGCTTCCAGCATCAATCATTCTTATAGGGAGGGCCAATGTCTCCCTGAAAGACTCAGAGAGTGGTCCCTGAGAAGACAATTTTAACTGAGTCTGAGTAGATGAGAAGAATGAACAACTGCTTACAATGAACCAGCACAAATAAACAGCAGAGTTATCCAAGAAAAAAAAAAAAAAGAATGAACAGGTCTAGAAGCAGAAGGATGAAGAGTGGGTAAGGTCACAGGAGGGTAAGATTGGATATAAAAGCAACCGATTCTACAGCCCAGTGAATTCTGACCAAGCATTCTGATCTAATGCCTTTAAAGGGGGGAGAAAGTAGCATTCTTTTTGAAGGCAAGAAAAGGAATGTCTGAAAGCATTCAAGATCATGGCTTTGTTCTGAGCCCATTTTAACAGCTTTTTTCCCCCTGTCATTATGCGGTCATTTTGGTGGAAAATGTCTCTTCATTTCGATTGCCAGGAAAAAGCCATCAGACTGAGCAGAGAGAGAAATCTGTTGTGGGGTCCTGCGAAGTCAAGAGCGGCTGCAGTGTTTTCTGACTGAGACAAATGGCATCATCTGATTGCTGAGAATGGAAAAGCCACTGTGACCAAGGGTCCTTCTGTTAATGGCAGCGTTCTCTGCGGCCAAGCCACAGTATGCCCCAGAGAGGGAGAGATGTGTGTTTTTCCAGCTCCTGGGCATCTTTGTGCTTGCAAGAGCGAGGCAGTCAGACAGCTGGAGCTTGGGTCAGATACAGTGGGGACTCAGGTTAGACTTGATGCGGGCTTATTTTAAAAGTTGGCTCGCCAGACGAGTGATTCATCACGTCCCATTACCCAGAGAGCATGGAGTCTAAACTTTTTAGACAAAGACAATGTGACCCAGAGACTTCATGACAACGGAGCCAAAGTTACGCAGCTGGTGAGTGCCAGGTCTCTATTAATCCAGGGCTGACCTTATTCTGCCTCCTCAACGCAATTTGTCGTTAATATTTCCTGAATGCTTTGGGATGCTGAACGTCTTGTTAAGCAATGGATTCCTCTCCACGGGGAGGCAACATCTAGTTTTGGTTTCTGCACTTCACTATTGTTGGGTCTTACGGTTGCGTAACCTCGAAGCCTCAGTTTCCTGATGTGCAAAAAGGAGATGAAAACAGTTCTCATCCTGGGATGCTGTGGAGATTGGAACAGTGAGTGTGGAGATCAGCACAGCGTCTGGCACACTTACTAGTGAGGTTGCCATGGCTGAATCCTTCGGGGCTACTCTGTCAGAGCAAAGACTTCTAATTCTTACATCTGTCTGCCCGAAAAATGGTTAGGAAAGATTGATGTCCTCTGAATGTTTTCATTCTCTGTCTCTCTGAACCCCAGCTGACAATTCCAGGAGGCAGGGACCTCACTCCCTTGTAGGTATCCTTTCCTTTACACGCTCCTTCACCCTCCTCCAGGTTCTTGGCAGCATCCCCTGGAGGAAATTTGAATGCATTCTCTTTACAGCCTCATAATCTTAGGAGGGAGCTTTGTCAGTGGTACAACCATGTGTTTCCTGAATCCATTCAGGCAGGAAGGAGAGCCAGCTCTGGGATGGTATTTCATCCATCTCTGAGACCAGCCACGTTTGGGTTGGCTCACGAGTTTGAGACCTGTCATGATCTCTGGTATTCTAGGAATGAGTCCCAAGGAGCCCTGGAGTTAAAAATAATGACAATAATGAGCAGTGCATTACATCAACCCTTCTGGCAAGAACCAAGGTAGGAGTACAGTTCAGCATACGCCTGACTGTGCAAATTTGCCATAGCATAGTAGAGTTCATTTGGTTCATCCGAAAGCTTGATCACCTGCAACATGGTTAGTCACGTTCCAGCAGGCTTTGTGCATGTGCATGGCTCTCCTTCTCTGGGCCCCTTTCACTTGTCAGCCTCCCTGGGAGTGACGGTGCTGCCTATCTCTGTGTAAGAGTTGGAAGGAATGCTCACCGTTCACTGTGCTCCAAGGACGGCTCTGTGCTTCCCTAGAGAGCCAGAAGCTTCACCGAGACCAGGAACAACTTTGCAGCATACTAGATCTGCATATGGTGACCCTAGACATCAGTGCATTCCTTAGCCCACAGTGTCTAAGGCATCCGTGAGAAAATATCTTTTTTTTCCCCTTTTTTGGTCTGTTTTGCTTTAAGGAATAAGCTCTTTTATTTAGGCTCTTGTGGTAGTTGATATATTGTGTCAACTTGGCTGAATCAGCTCTGGCAGTTCTGCCCCTGTCCCATTCCCCTCCCCTCCCACCCCTACCTCCTTCCCCCTCTCGCAGAAGGGCAGGGCCCAACCTGGGGCATGATTGGTTCCACTCTGGGGCGCTGTTGGGCTGGCACTGGGATGCGATTGGGCCAGGCCTGGAGTGCGATTGGTTCCACCCTAGGACCATGGGCCGCCCCAGAGTGACTCAGCACAAAAAGTGTATATAAAGGAGTTGAGGAAGGCTGCCTGGCCACCCTAACCCTGCTTCCTGGGACAAGGCTCAGTCTTCATTCCGCAGGCGCTGCTCCTCCTCTGCTCTTCATTATTTTCTGTCACTGTGAACTGCTGTCGATTGTCTTGGAGCCAGCAGCCAGCTAGTGGAGTATGAACTGAAACCTCCATAAACTGTGAGCTAAATAAACCTTTTCTTCCTTCATTTTGAGTGTCAGATATTTATCCCAGCAACGAGTAAAAAGCAACTAAGTCAGCTTTCCAAGGTAATTTTGAGCATTTCTTGGCTGACTCACGTTTTGCACTCTGGGAAGGAAGATGGGACTATGAGGCAGAGGGAAGAGGGACAGATGGACACAAAGAGGAAGGAAAGAGGTACTTACTGGGGACTTAACTGACAGTCCAACAACTTGTATTTTCATCTTCACAACAAAGCAGCCCTGAGGATATAAACTGGTGGGCAACCTCAGAAGAGCCTCGTGTTCTTCTCTTCAGATTTGTTTGCCTCAAAAGACCATGAACTCCAACACACATAAAATGATCTTGTCATTTTATTTCCTTTTCTCTAAGCCAGGAATGTATTTTCTAATCCCTAAATTGGCCTCCTTGTAACACTTCTGTGTTCCTTTGATCTAAACATCAGACATCCTTTAAAATCTGGGACATTGCATAGTTTCCTGATTTGGATCTCAGTGAGCATGTATTTTCCTCACATACCTATTCTTTTACAGTGCCGACTGCTTTGATTTTCTAATCTGATGAGTTTTAGAAGTATTAATATAATAACACTATTTCTTCTTAAAATTTCCTATACTTCTGTTGACTTGAAATATAGCTAGAGATTTTCTTTCCACATGGCATTTTTATGTTGAAAATTCTTATACATATTACTCACTATGTAAAAGATATTTTCCCCAAAACTACTTGTTCCATATTTCTGGTGCTGTTATTTTAGTATTGAAGAGTCTAATGATGTGCATTCAGCTCATGGTCTAAGCTTTGATTTTTTTATTTTTGGCACAGGATCTTCCTACACAGTTCAAACTCATAGTTATCTGCCTGTCTCAGCCTCCTCAGCACTGGGATTATAGGCATGCACCACCATGCCTGGTTCCAGGGCCAGCAAGACATGTGGTACCAGGGATCGAACTCAGGTTCTTGTGCTTGCCTGGCAGGTGCCTAGACTGCTGAGCTATCTCCCCAGCCCTTAACTTTGCTTTTTTACCTACACTTATAGATATATACAAGTAGGGTAGTAAGCAGTTGTTAGTTGAGTCATTTATGTATTAATTTTTATTATCAGCCCTATAGGGATTAGTATGTGGCTTTCTCTTATCTCTGAATTACTAATATGCGTTCTCATTTTCCCCCCCAAGTGTTTGAGGGAAAATAGTTCCAATTCTTTCTGTGAGTTAAATGACCCAGATGTTGAAAAAAAAAGTCCTAAGAGAAGAAGATATTGTATGTGTCCTCAACTGCAAGGTCATACTGACGATAAGCTTTGGTTTTGAGGCAATTTGGAAGTGCTAGATAGTTATAGACCACCAGATCTACAATAATAAAATTAGAAATTGATATTGTTAACAAAGCACCCATTCAGTGCGATAGTTCACCTTACAATCGAATCGACTGGGCCCCAGAGGGACCGGGCATTTCATTATATGTTACTTGGGAGTATGTCTGCGAGTGTGACTCTGGGTGACCATAATAATCAGCAGAGTAGGCTGAGGCCAGCAGACAGCTGCCCCCCTCTGGCTGGGTCTGATTCACTGGACTGAAGGACTGAACAGGGTGGAGGTTGGTGTAGGAAAGAGTTCTTTCTTTCTGCCCTACTCTTTCAGAGATGGAATGTCTGTGTCCTCCTGCACGGGTGGAATGGGGCTCGATCCTGGCTCTCCTGCTTCTCAGGCTTTCAGACTCAATTACAAGAGCTATGCCATGGGCCTGCCTCATTGATCCATTCCTTACGACAGATATCTTTTTAGCTATCATATAAATACCTGTATACCTCCTATTGTGTCTCTAGAAAAGTCGAATACCCTAAGTAATTACTCTATGTCAGGACCTTATTCAATCTCTGCCATACTTGCAGTATTATGAGTGAGATATTGTTATTTGCATTCTGAAGATAAGAGACTTCACCAAGGCCATGAACCTCAACCGGGGAGCATTTGCATACCCACAAGTTATGTAGCTTTGTGTAAATCCATGAACTTCTATCAATTAATATGATAAACTGGCATGGTTATGCCCACCTTGAAGAGAGGATTAAATTAAACGATAGGTGTAAAGTATTTGGATCAGGAAGGGCTACATTATAGGGATTTGGAAACAATAGCTTTTGCTATTTGAGTTCCTTATTTATGTTAACAAAATTCAGAGGCTTGGCAGCTTGTGGAATAGATCTAATTCCTCTAGCATAATGTATCACCAACCACTGAATTTGATCATTTGTTCATCCCCATTAAGCTCCAATAATATTTCATGTTATCCTGGGGAAAAATATGAATAGAGTGACATTTAAAATTTGGCACAGCCCAGGGAGAGGGGGGAGGCCCACTCATGACAGCAAGAGGAGTCCTAGTTAGATTGCGGTGAGACACTCTGGCTGCCGTACTTTTGGGAGCTGGACAGCTGCAAAGGTCGCAGGAGGTGCCTTGTTTCCCAAAAGGTGTTTGGTATTTACTTTTGCTCCAGCATGTTCTTCTGCTCTGATAACGATTGTCATCCTCCATTACAATAAAAGCTGTCAGAGGGATTTTATAGGCATATGGCATTAATTTAGTTTTCCCCCTCTGCGGTCCTAAGAGAGTTTGCAAAAATGAAAACAAAACACAACAAAGCCGCACTCAGCTGTTCATCAGTTGTACTTACTGGACAGCCGTCTTACACCACACAGAGGAGAGGACAGGCTCTCCATCTCCAAAGCAACCTGAGGGCAGCCTCCTTTCAGGGCACTGTCTCTGATAGGCATCGTTTTGCATTTCCTTGCCAGGCTTTGAGAAATGGATCAGAGAACACTCCCCAGATTTCTTTGGAAAACAGAACAATATCAGCCACATTTTATTTTCATCACCACATCATTTGGAACTGTGACTGTGCTTTAGAGTTGCCAGCACCTATTCATGTCCGCTCACTGCTTGCAATGATTTAGTATGGTAGGCAGGTGGCTCCGATTAATTCTTGTCCTACAGGTGAGGCACCAGAGCTTTAGAAAGGAGGAGATGCTTGACTAGGGAAGTTGTTTCATCCAGGGCAGAAGCCAGTCTGTGAAAAGTCCCTTCCTCTCTTTTTTCTTGCCCACCCATCTTCCATATTTGGGGGAACTACTAACCAAGCCTAATGTCATTGTGTAAGGATTCTCATGAGAAACAGAATGAATACTGTGCCTATGTCTTACTAGTATCAACTCTAATATATCAATTTGACTGAAGTAGGAAACACCTACAAGAGCAGCACAGCATAGTACTACGTGTGTCTATGGGGGTGTTTCCAGAGATGACTGGCATGTAGGCTAGCAAACCATGAGACGAGGTGGCAGACAAGACCCACTGAGTTATGGGTGGCATCAGCCAATAGGCTTGTAGCCTGAATGGACTAAAAAGGAAAGAAGAAGGATGTTGACACAGGTTTGAAGAGCTCATCCTGCTTGGTGGGGGGGGGTCATCTTTTGCTGCCATCACCTATGAATCTGACTGCATTTTCTTTGGCCTTTCAATGCAGACTCACACCGATGACTTTCCAGGGAACTTCCAGGTCTTTGACCTCAGACTGGTGCTACAGCCTTGTTTCCTCATGTTCTGTGGCTTCCAGCTTCATGGACTGAGCAGCTGCTGGATTCTCTAGCTCTCTCATGCAGAATTGTCACTGTGCCCTCTACTGCCTCTGCGTGTGCATAAATTCAATTCTGTTTCACTAATGAGCTCTAACCAGTACAATGTCTATGTTTATACCTGTGTATAAAGATGAGTAGGTAAGAGGGAATATATTCCATGAATTATCTCATAGGAATATTAATTATGGAGCTCAAGCAGTCCCATAGCGTGGGGGCTGCCACCCGGAGACCTAGGAAACTGGTGTGCCATTGAGTGTGTCTGAAATCCTAAGGACAAGAAGAGCTGATGGCATAACCCCCAGTCCTAGAGAAATGGCTTGGGAACTCTTTGTGGGGGACCCCATCCTAGACTGAAGTTGAAAGAACTAAGAGTTCTAGTGTTGTAGGCCTGGAGAGGATCAGTGTTTCAGGTCAGGAGTTGGCTCTTGCTCTGCTCTTTGGGTTTACTGGGCCCACACTGGACTGGATGATGTTGGCCCACACTGGTGAGGGAAGATCTTCTTTATCCACTCTGTTGATTCAAGTTTTTGAATCACTACTCCAGACATACCCAGAAATACTGCTTTACTATGTCTTATTATCCTACAACACAGTTAAAATGACATGATGGCATTAAGCATGACAGTCTGCTCTCCTTGGCTTGCCATCTTTCTCACAGAAGTGTCCTAGTTTACAAGTTCACCTGAGCTCTAACATCGCTCTTTTCTGTAGACGTCTTTAGGGCATTCTCACTGTCTGTGCCCCACTGTTCATCAAGATGCTCTTCAATTTCACCAACCTCAGAGGATCACTCCCGATATTCCTTTGGAGGCCCTTCTCCCTTTCTACTTTCATATATGCCTAGCTCATACTCACCGATTGGTTACAGCTCAGTTTGAGAATCACTTTCTTCAGGAAGCCCTCCATGATAGCCCATTTTTGGGTTAGATGCCTCCACTCCACACAACAGCCACTCTTGTGCACCCCTCTACTGAATGTACACACTTGTCTGCCTCTTGTGCTGGGTCGTAAGAGCTTGAGGGTGAAGCCATGCATAGCTCCTCTGTGGCAGCACCTGTGCCCTGGAGGTGGGCAGTCATTAGGGATAAACGGTTTACTGGTTCACTCACACTCAGGTAGCAGATCTCCTCTGGCACAGAAATCAGGAACCGCTGGATCTCTCTTGGTGCTGGATACTCCCCACACACCCCATTAATTCCATCCATGGTCATCTTTGTACCTTGGCAAAAAGGAGATCCTCGGGACCATGTATCCTGGGATCTTCTGCTGTGAGATTTTGGGAAGCACCCATAGCAGAGGATGAGAGGAGAAGGGGGAGGGGTAATCTTAGAACAGTCCCCTCTCTTTCTGTCCCTTCTAGACTTGACACCATGATCAGGGAGTAGCTGCATCTGTCTATACCTACAGCTTTGGCTTGGTGCATTCTCCACAATCTAGTTCTCCATAGCTTCCAGGGACATGTTCTTCTATCCCTTTGTCCTAAAAGCAGAAATGACTTTTAACTCATGCTACTTACAGGTGCTTCCACATTATCTGCTTGTTTCCAGGACCCCCTGCACTCATTATGAATAGCACTTTGATTATGACCATTTGTGGTAGAGTCCACTCTGACAAGTTTCTGACTGATGAATTAGTCTACTTGGCAGAGGTGAAATTAAATTTTCAAGTCTTCTAGGAAGGCTCTTGTCAACTTTGGATATTTGGAGATCACTCTCAAGACAACTCCAGATTGCTGCCTTAGTATATAGGCATAGACAAGAATTTTCAGAACATGTGAAGTAAAATTTCTACCCTCTACCTAGTTTTTAGCATTTCTTCTATGAGAATCAGTGGGTCTCCTTGCAGCTCAAAAATCATACTGTTCCAAGAAACATCTTTACAATTTAGTAGTATTGAAAATCTTGGCCCATGCTTCAAAACTGCTTGGCAGTGTTCTCAAAATTCCTCTCATCTTGCTTGACTTCTTGTCAGTTGAGTTCCCTAATTGTTCTCTCAAGAAAGCTATGTCTACACATAAGGCTTTTTGAATAATAGGGACATTGGTACAAAGAAGCTGTAGATGCCATGTGTTTAGGCATTAGTATTTCCCTGGAAGATCTGGAGAGAATTGTGTGCAAATACCCAG
This sequence comes from Octomys mimax, assembly GCA_002564305.1. NCBI lineage: Eukaryota > Metazoa > Chordata > Mammalia > Rodentia > Octodontidae > Octomys > Octomys mimax. Next base: position 1,134 of record NDGM010979270.1, on the reverse strand, counting down.
GTGAAGTGTGGAAAAATAAGACTTAGTCAAGAAAATATTGTAAAATCACATATCACATAGAGGATTTGTATCCAGAATGAAGACCACTTAAAGTTGAACATCAAGAAAACAGCTCAATTTAAAAAGGGCAATAAAACATTTCAGCAAAAAGTACATATACATGGAAAATTAGCAGGTAAAATGCTCAATATCTTTATTCATAAAGTGAATGTAAATTTATTTTATTTTATTTGTTGCAGTACCAGGGATTGAACTTAGGACCCTGTGTTTGCTAGACAAAAGCTTATTCTACTGAGCTATCTCCCCAGCCCAAGAGAATGTAAATTTGCATCATAATTAACTACCACTGCATTATTTATGAGACTGGCTAAAGGAAGTACTGGTAATACCAAGTGCTGACAAAGTCGTGGAGCAGGTGAAACTCTCATACATTGCTGATGGATATACAAAATGTTATGGCCACTCTAGAAAAGGTTTGGAAGTTCTCAAAAAGTGGTAGCCATGTTTTGCCTAAGATTTTCAGGTCCAATTTCAGGTAGGATCTTGCATAAATGTTACCTTCAAAAGCAACAGGACTTTGGTAGATGTGATTATGGGTATGGAGTTAGAAATGGTGAAATTATCTTGGGCAGGTCCTGTGTAAGCACATTTAAAGAGGTAGCATTTTCACTGTGTCAAGAGAAATGTAACAAAAAGATTAGAGGAAGAAGTAAGGGTTAGAGGGACATATTTGTGAAATGAACTTGACTTCAGTCGCTACTTCCGAAGACAGAAAAAGGGAGCCAGTAGGCAGGATCTATAACTGCATAGTGCTGCACTCTGCCAGAAAATCTGAACACACTGACTCGACAAGCTTCCAGAAAGGAATGCAGACCTGCTGATACTTGGGTTTAGCCCAGTGTTGGATATCTGACCTACAGGACTGTAAGATAATTTTTTATTAATTTTATTGAGAAATAGCAATGAGATAGTTTCAAACCCAATTAATAGAACAGTTTCAATAATTAATACTTTGCATACTGTTGTCTTCATAGTGGTTATTCATAGTACAAGATACAGACATGTTACCCTGTTCAAACCCTATTAGTACAAATCTTTCTTCTCATTGAATTAAGAGAAAGTAGCTGTATATCT
>NDGM010979238.1:0-12086 GCA_002564305.1 Octomys mimax | reverse complement strand
TAGCAATTTGATTTGAAACTGTCTAATTGCTATTTGTTTATCAATAAAATTATGAAAAAAAGTCTATAGAAAACTGGAAGAAAGGGTTTTTATCTCAATCTGATAAAAGCCATGTATGACAAACCAATAGCCAACATCATACTAAATAGACAAAAATAAAAAGTTTTCAGTCTAAAATCAGGAACAAGACAAGGATACCATGATCATCACTCCTATTTAATATAGTTCTGGAAACATTAGCTAGTGTAATTAGATTATAGAAAGAAACAAATGCAACAAGGATATAGAAGAAAGGAGTAAAATTATCATTATTCACAGATGACATGATATTGTATGCAGAAGACCCCAAAAGCCAGAAGATTGCTAAGTTTAATAAGGAAATTCAGTAGCATAGCTGAATGCAAAGTCAACATGCAAAAGTCAATAGCATGCCTGTACTCAAATAACAAAGTTATTGAGAAAGAAATTATGGAAAAAAACCTGACCTTTCACAACAGCATCCAGAACAATGAAATACTTAGAAATCAATCTAACAAAGGAAGTAAAAACCTCTACATTGAAAACTACATTACTCTGAAAAAGGAGATTGAAGAGGATATCAGAAAATGGAAAAACAACTCTTGTTCTTTGGTAGGAAGAACCAATATAGTGAAGTGGCAATACTTTAAAAACTGTAATAGAGATTTAATACAATTACAATAAAAATTCCCACAGCATATCTCACAAAATTAGAGAAAACAATCCTTAAATTCATTTGGAACCAGAAGAAAGCTAGAATAGTAAACACAACTCTGGGCAATAAAGCAAGGCATGGGACATCATAATCCCACATTAACTTTGTAATATATAATATAATTTCTTGTCTTCAAGACTGTTACCTATTCTATATTACAGCAGAACTAATGTTTCTGTTTTAATATTTAGATCTGTGATTCATTTCAAATTTAGTTTATATTATATTATAAAGTTATAATATTATAGTAATAGATTATAATATAAATTATATTATAAAGTTACTGTGATAAAAACAGCATGGTACTGGCAAAAAAGACACCCAAACAATAACAACAAAAACAAAAACAGAAAAAAACCCAGACCCGCTGTTCAATGGAGCAGATACAAGATTTAGAATCAGCTCCAGACATAGTAAGCCACCTTATCTTTGATATAGATGCCAAACACAATCACTCAAAGAAAGATAGCTTTTTAAATAAATGGTGCTGGACAAACAATCTTTACATACACTAAAGATTAAAATTGGACCCACGTCCTTTACCATGCATAAAATAAATTTGAAATGGATCAAACATCTAAACATTAAAACAGAAACATTAATTCTGCTGTAACATAGAATAGATAAAATTTGAAGACATTCATGTAGACAAAGGCTTTATAAATAAAACCTCAAGCACACAAGAGCTATGACAAGGAATCAACAACTGATAGGTCATTTTATTAAAACTCTTTTTGCACGGTGAGAAAAACGAACAACAGAGTAAAGAGGCAACACACAGGGTGGGGAAAAACATTTTCCAGGAGTTCCTCAGACAGATTATTATTGAGAACATATAAAAACTCAAAAACGTCCAACTTTCCAAATTTAAAGGCCAAATCCAAAAAAGGGCATCTGAGATGAATATAAATTTCTCAGGTGAAGAAATACGAACAAAATAAGTATTTGAAAAAATATCCCACATCATTTGTCATTCAAGAGATGCAGATTAAGACAATACAGAGATTCTATATCATCTCAGAAAGAATGGCTACTATCAAGAAATAATAAATAAACCACTAATACATGCTGGTGGGTCTGTGGGGAGAAAGGAACCCTACTGCACTGCTTGTGGGAGTGTAGACTGGTGGAAATCAGTGTGGTGATTTCTAAAAGAACTAGGACTAGAGGTTCCATTTGACCCAGCCATTCTTCTGGGCATCTTCCCAAAAAAGCTAAAAGCATTACACTACAATGTTATATGCGCATGTATGTTTATGTCAGCACAGTTTGTAACAGCAAAATCAGGGAAAGAACTCAAGTGCCCATAAACTGGTGTATGATGTGGGATTTTTTAAATATGACAAAGGTGTTTTTGTACAATAGAGTACTACTCTGCCATAAAGAAGAATACAATGGAGACATTTCTAGGAAAATGGATGCAATCTGAGTAGTTCATATTCTTAAGTGAAATAAATGGGATACACAAGTGTGAATATCAGATTGTTTCTCTGGTGCAAGCAACTGCAGTATATAAGGGCCAATATGTATAATAGTTATTGTAGCACAGGAGGAAAATGCTTAATAATAAGGAAGAAGGGAGGGGGAAAGAAAGGAAAAGTAATACAAAATAATGAAAGAAGGAAAACATGGAAATGAAGCTTTGTAAGTGCAGAAAGGAAGAGGGATTGAAGGGGGAAGGGAGTAGTAAAAATTTATATCATGTACAGGTACACACTCTCTATAATGAATGTGAGCATCATGTCTACCTAAACCATACCCATGAAATCTAACTTAAAAAATACTGAAGCACTAAATTTTGTAACAATTTTTTTAGATATGACAACAAAAGCACAGGCAGTTAAAGATCAAAAATTGACCTTAACAAATATGTAAAGCTATCCCTGAAAGATATTCTCAAGTGTGAGTAGACAACCTGAAAATTCAGAGCAAGTATTTGCAAAGCTTGTACCTGTTAAGAGATTTATACCTAGAATATTGAAAACAAATTCCTAGAATAACAACAAAGATGACTCAATTTAAAAATTGGCAAAGAATTTGAATAAGGCCTGAGAAAGCTATACAGATGGCAAGTAGTGTATTAAAAGTTGTCCAACAGCAGCAGCTTCTAGGGAAACAGACCTCAAAACCATGATGAGTTGTCACTTTATACTCACTCAGTTATCTAAAATAAGACACAAGGAAGGAAGACGAAGGGAAGAGAAGAACAGAGGAAGGAAAAGGGAAGTAAGGGAAAGACAGAGTAAAAAAAAAAAGAAAGAAAGAAAATAATAAGCCTTGACAGGGAGGTAGAAAAATTAGAACCCTCATACTATTAGCACACATGTAAAAATAATTCATCCTCTGTGCAAACAATTTGGTAGTTCCTAAAAATGTTGAACACAGAATTTCAACATGATTGTGAAATTCCTCTTCCATTGTGTCCTTCAAAGAGTTGATACAGGAACTCAAATAGATGCTTGTACAATAATACTCAGCAGTGGTCACCACAAGTCCCAAGTTAGAAATAATCAAACTGTACAATGCAAAGGAATAAACAAACCATTGTATATTTATAAAATGTAATATTACTAAGCCTTAAAAATGAAGGAAATTCTTCCACATACTGCAATATGGTGATTCTTAAAACCATTACACTAATTAACATAAGCCGGATATAAAACTACAAATATTGTATGAGTCTACTTATGTGAACTGTCTATAATGCATTCATAGAAGGTGGGTCAGAGGTCAACAGTAGCTAGAGGCTTTGGAAGGTATCCTTCAATATATACAGAGCTTCTATTTGGGGGGATATGAAAGTCCTAGAAATGGGACAGTGGTCATGTTTGTATAATACTGTGAATCATTGCACTGTACGTTTAAAAATCATTGGAATGGAAAACTTTATATTACATTTGTCTTGCCAAAAAAAGGGTTATTTTCACAGGGGAGAGAGAAAGATGTAATTCACAGTAGGAGGTTCTATAAAAGGGGTGTCATGTTTCTGCAATGGAGAGGGGTGGAGAGACATGTGACAAAGTCAGAGCAGAGAGCAGAAGCACCGGTTCATTCGTACTTAGACTTGTTGAGACTGCATTTTAGAAATAAAGTTGTGGAAAATTATACCATATGCAAAGTTGAGATTTCCAATTTTACAAAATTTCCAAAGAAATAGGACTTTGTAAAAATATGACACAGAAAGATAGGATATTTGTTTTCACAAGTATTTTATAGTATAGTTACTACACTATTTGTGGAGGCAGTATAAATGCAACTCTATTACACATGCAATTCACTAGACTAAAATCCACTAGTTTTAGCTTTGTACTTAAAATTTGTCATACTTTAGTTGAAATATGACTTTAAAGGTAATTCTATTTTTGAGTGACTACTACTGCTCTCTGATTAAATATCAAATTAATTTCACTGAAAATTATTTTGTTCTTAGATACAAGAATGCCTAATGTTTTATACACATATGTATACTTTAAATTTTCTTTTAAAAAGATCACTTCACTAACTGCAGACTGTATTTCTATTCTTTCCTTTTTTTTTTTTTTTCATCCATCACATCCTGTCAGGGATGTTAGTGGTTTTTGGCGAGTTCCCAGGACCTCTGACAGGCTTTCATCTTCAGAAACACAATTGTTTCCTGTATGGGTAACCTCCAGAACAAAACCCTGCTTTTCCACTGATGAGAAGGCGAAACTTGCTGCCTAGTTTATGCATGCCTTGTTGCTGGAGCTGTGATTATCCCTGTAGCTTCTCACCCATGTAGGTTCCTGGCTGTGGCATTCTCCTCTTCAAAGCACACATTGCCAGAAACAATTTGATGTGTACAATTCATTTTATTTTAGTCTCTGAAGTTGCTTTCATTCACATGTGTGGTCTTCTCCTTTCTTCTATTTTCCTACAATATTTGTATGTTTTACTTGTGGGAAAACATACAGAAAGACATCCCCATTCAATGCCTGCTACTGAGATTGGTGCTTTGTGGAAACGTAAGACTCAACTAAAAGCAAAGTACTTCACAGAGATGATACTAAATTGTCCTCTGCACAGTCACAATTGAGCAGAGATATATTCACTTTCTGGTTGATTGAAATATTTTTCAATTTGATTCTTTGTGTTAAGTTACAAAAATTAAATCATAGCCAAATGTTACTACATGTTGGGTAGATCCGCCTAGGTCCAGCACATGCACACTATTGCTTTTCAAATTTTCCCTAGGAGTGATTTGTTTTGGGAACACACTAAGTCTACCTGGGCAAGAATTGTGATCACTGTCACACAGCCTACATAAAATACAACTACTACAGAAATAATTTACTTCCCTGTTAATTTCTGAACCTATATAATTTATGTCAATCAATTATATGGCTCATTTAAATTGTTGACCCTTTCTAAAACACAACCATAATGATAATGCAAGTCATTATTTAGTGTATAAAAGATTAATTGAGTAGCTCTATAGTTTACTTGAAAGTAATGTTTTATAGGTACAGGTAATTTCAATCATAATTCATACTATAATTCTGTACATAGAGAAATGACATAAAATTGGCAATTGAATTAAAAAGTAGAATGTAGACATTGATGTGGCTAGCTTGGTGCAAAGACAATTAAACTGCTCATAGCTTAAGATTATTCCTATTTTTTTTCTATTTTATGTTGTACAATTAATGTCTTCTTGCTGGAACTTTAAATGAGTAAAAATAATGTTAGAAACTTCAAAATAAAAACATGCTCCAAAAATATGTATATAGTTACAGCAATCAGCCACATTTTATGTGTATTTTTCTCAACAATTTCACAGAAGCTTATGTAACTTGGAAGGGATAAGAGGAAGAAGAGTACTTGTTTTAGTGTTTCCACAGTAAATAAAGGTTTGCCTTCATAATTTCTCTGGGAAGCTTGATGCTCCTTTTAGCAATATTGAACAGAAGGAGGCTGGCTGGTGGGTTTGAAGCTTGGTTCTAGACCGTTCAGAGAAGTTTTGCTAAAGTACATGTTGATATTGTTTCTGACCTATCTGAAACAATGATAGGTGTTCGCATTTAAACCAAGAATATGTATACAAGTGGCCCCTATTTTGCACTGCTTCAAAAGATGACATTTTGAATTTTCCGTGATATAAAAATCATGCCTTACAAGGATCATATTTTTCACTTTTAGCATGCATTTTATTAAATTTTGTAAACCACTTAATATTTTATTATAAAATAGGCTTTCTACTTAAAAATTTTGCCCAGCTTTAGGCTAATCAAAGTATTCTAAGCAAATATAGGTATGATGGGTTGGAAATCAGAAATATTAAAATGCATTTTGAAATTATGGTATTTCCACCTTACTTTGTATTTGTTGGAGCACAAAGCCAACATGAGTAAAGGAACAAGGGCTGGCCTGATAGTGCAGCAGACTAAAGTGCCTGCTTAGGCAGAGTGCAGCGGCCTGCATTCAATCCCCAGCATGTTGTGCCAGCCCTGCCCACAGGGCACGCTGAGATGGAATTTAGACTGAAGTGGTGCACGTACCTGTAATCCCAGCACTTGGGAGGCTGAAAAAAGGAGAATCACTATGAGTCCAATCTGAGTAATGAGACCCTGTAGACCCTGTCCTAAGTACAGAAAAAGAGAAAAAATAAGTAAAGGAACATCTGAATTCCTAAACATAGCAACTATTTCTCAGCATATCTATGTTCTCTCTTGATAAAAGAGAGCACCCAAAAAAAGTATGCAAATACTTCACAACTCTCCTAATGTGTATGCATTACTACAAGATACAGGACAATTGGGAAGAACTGGCAGCCATAAGTGCTCATTCCTGAGTTTTTCTGTGATAGATCTTGCTCACTGTTAGTGTCATTCCTCACATGCAGAAAGAATGTAAAGCACAGGTAATAAATTAGAAGAAAGAGGGCAGAGGTATGAGCTCATACACTGTGACTCCACAGCTTCCACTTGGGTACAGGAGGAATAGAGAAAACTGGAACTTTTGAAGTAAAAAAAAATCTGCCAAAAAAAAAAAAAAATCTGCCAAGGTAAAACAGAATAGCAAGCAGATTTAGAATAAAAGCTTGTCTTTGAAAAAATTGACTTTAGCCTTAGAGAAGACATTTCAATAAACATGTGCAACATAGCAATATAGCAAGGAAATGTATATTTTAACGAAACAAGGGCAGATAGTCATTAAAATGTAAGAGCTAGAGAAAAAAAGGCATTTAGGTGGAAAAGAAACTGGATGAGCAAGCAGTAAAAGGATACTTTAAAAGCAATCGTTAAACTGAAGGCATTGGAGAGCTAGCTGCTAGTGGCCAACAAAATTGATGAACTTTCACAGAACGATGACGACAAAAACAAAGGAAAAGACAAGAAATGATTATACTAGTAGATGAGTAAAGGTTCTGGAAGAGGATGAATGGCTGGATCCTCAGAATAACTGCAGTTAATAAAAGAGCTGCATGCTGTGGAGTGGTTACAGTTAAGGAAAACAAGGGATGGTGAAACACCTGCACCTCTATATAGGGGAGGCAAGTTACTACTTACAGGGCAGAAGAGGCAAGGAAGGAGGCAATACTGAAACCCAAAGAAAGCAGTGGAGAACTCTGCAGAATCTGTGCCTGGAAGAAAAGGCAATACAGACATCGCCAAACCTTGTCCCAGTGGAGAGGAACTTGAGGCAGTGAATGCCCAGTTTTCCCATCCTCCAGTCTCCCGCAGATGTCTTTTAGCACTCAGGCACAACTGAAGGCAGAAAGCGAATAAAAGCAAGGTATATAGTCATAGAGATTAGACTTCAAGGAATGGTGCAGAGTAGAGATCTAGGGAGGTGAATGGAGAAGACTCACCTGAGTGCACAACGTCCAAGGAGAGGGCAAGAGGGCATCGGATAGGGCAAACAGGGGTGCTGTGGAAGAAAACTTTCCGTAGCAAGGGAATGTCAGCAAGAAAGACCTACGCCTATCTGATTTCGGTTAAAGTATAAAGTAAAATATAGGAGGCTTGAAGGAAGACAATTAAGATGGAACAAAATCTGAACTGTTTCAATCCATACAACAGGTTGGACAACAGAAACAATAGCTATACATAGAAAATATGGGGCTTTGAAGACAAATAATTGCAATTAAGGATTTTTATACTTAGTACTCCTTTTTATATATAAATGGATCAGAAATGAACATGCAGGAGTAGTTACAGAAAATATGACATTTGTATAGTTTCTTAAAATACATATATATACTTGTATGTGTTTAGTACAGAGTCTAGAGGGTGTCCAGGGTGTCACTACATAGATCGAACTCATAGCGATCCTTCTGTTGTCAGCCTCCCAAGCACTGGGATTATAGGCCAGTGCCACCAAGCCAAGACTCAATCATCATCTCAGGACGCCCCAGAAGCAGGTCCAGCATGGCTTAAATATATACTTTGAGACACAAAATGAGACAAAAAGCTGTATGAATTATGGAATGAAGTCACTGTCTTTCAACATTGAAAGAGATTAAACACACATGTAACTAAAAGCTAAGTTTCAACACAAAATAGCTGTCAATATTCTTACAAAAAGTATAAAATAAAAATTACAATTGTAAAAAGTATTAAGCAATTACAACAGAAATATGGATTATAAAATCTAAGCTTAGCTAAACACAAAAAGAAGACCAGCAACATTCTCACCTCATATTTGAGGATATGTTCTTCACTATAGCACTAAGCAACATAAGAGTAATGGAAGCATCAATGCACTAATTGCCTTCTTTGTTGCTGGGATAAATTGGCATGACACCCACAGCTAATAGAAGGGAGGTTTACTTTGGCTCACAGTTCAGAAAGTTTTATCCATGTTTAGCAGGATTCCACATTATGCCTTGCAGAAGGGCTTGGGTGGGGAAAGTCCCTCACATTAGGTCACCCAGGAAGCAAGGACAGAAGGGAGTAATGAGGAAGGGTCCTATCCCACTATACCACCCCACAATCTAATTACCTCCGAAAGCTCGGACTCTGAGCAGATGAACCACTGGGAGACATTCTTTGATATTCCATCCCTGGCACACCAAATACCCATGCACACGTATTTATGCAAAATGCATTTAGCCCATGTCTAAGAGTGCCCAAAGTCTAACAGTTTCAAAATTGATGAACAGTCCAAGTCCAAAGTGTCCTCTGAGACTCAGTGCAAACATTTTGCTGTGAGCACCTGTAAAGGTCAAAAAGAAAGTTAAACACCTCCAGCAACAGTGGGACAGGATAAACATTCCCATTTCAAAAATAAAGAAAAGGTGGTAGAAACCAGTGGAACCAAAGCAAAACTAAAACTTAGCAGGGAAACATTACATTCTATAGCTTCATGTCTAGCACCTGCAGCATAGATATGAACTCCAAATTGCTGGGCAGCCCTACTTCTAGTGGACTGCAGGCTTTAGCCCTCATTTTTTCTATGATGGGGTACTTTTATCACTGCCAGTGGTCTTTCTCAGAAGACATTCTCTGTTCTTAGTATCTTCAACTTTCTAGGGCTTCCACTGAACTTCTGGCTTCAGTTTTACAGCTTCACGTGCTATCCTGTCAGAGGCACACTGCCTGATTTCTTTGGTCCTCTTCTGAAGTCTAGTGAAACCCTCCTCGATCCCACAACTCTTCCATTCTGCACGTCTGTAAAATCAGCACCACACAGACAACACCAAGGTCTGCCACCAGTCTAAGCAGAAGCTGAACCCATTTGTATCATGGCTCCCACAGCCTCTAAGTACCTGAATGGCTGAAAACTATGAGCTGAAGCCAGGGGAAATAATTTCCAATGAAGCCCTTCTAAACAGCAGAGTACTCTGGGCTTTGTTTTCAAAGCAAGATCTTTCACTTTGTTATTTCTTACCCTGAGGAGGGAGAGGTCTTGTTGATTCCTTAGATGTCCTTGACGAATCCTTTTTATTGTCCTGATGCAGATGCCCTGGCTTCTTTTAGTCTTTGCAGGAGCATCATTTTCTATGGCACCACATTTGCAGGAGCTTTCTTTCTTTCCAAGCTGAAAACTTTTAAAATGGGCTCTTTGCTCTCAACTATAGCATAAACCTTGTTAAAAGCTGCCAGCAGTGCCAATGCCATAGCCTGAATGTTGGGCTGCCTTAAGTTAGTGCTCTTTAGACTAATCAGTCTGCAGTTGTCAATCTGATTCGTTAACAAAGTCTTGGGACATGAGTAAATATATATTGATTTTTTTTCCCATGGCACAACATACATGGTCTTAAGCCTAACTGCTAAATGCAGTTCTTATTTTCAAATAAAAACTTCTGAAACTGGTCTGCATGTACTGCTTGCATTTTGGTCAACATTCTGAATTCTGAGCAGCATTTCCCATCAAAATTAGCTTATAGAATTTAGGGTTTCTCCAGTCAGCATCTCCAACCCTTTGCAAACTCCTCCCATGAACCACATCCAAAAGCTTCTCTAAGTGACATGTTCAGGTATTCACAGCATTTATGCTGCTTTTTCTGTTACTAAAATCTGGCATAGTCACTTTTTTTCACTGGAACATAATGCATACACTTGCAGTTTAAGGAGGAGAGGTTTTTGTTGGTTCATAGTCTGGAAGATTTAGTTCTTGTTTGGCAGGACTAAACGCAGAAATGACAATGAGAAGACCCCACAGAGATGAGGGCTTCTCCTGTCTTGGTGGCCAGGCAGCAGAGTCAAGGCAGTAGTGGAGAACGGACATGTACCCTTCCATTCAGTGGTGATCTGACTCTTCTCAGGAGACCCCGCCTCCTACAGCAGATCAGCTCTACCACCCCATGTACCAATCACCCTCCAAAAAGTTACCTCTTAGTGCACAAGCAGTAAAAATAATAGCATCTTTTAATCAGTACGTACTTTGTAGCAGGACATTCTTTGAACAATTTATATAAATGAATTGATTTCAAACTTAAAACAGTTTTATTATGTAGGCTCCATTATTATCTTCATTTTATAGATGAAAGAATACTGACAGTAAGTACTTTGCTCAACCTAAACTAATTCTCAAGACTGTCTTTTTAATCACTATTTCATAATTAATACATATGTTCAAGATAGAAAATTAATTAAATCAATTACAGTATGTGTAAAAATGGCATATTTGTTATATAAAATATTTTAAATCAATTTAATTTAAACTTTGTATTATATCTTACATTTGTTTTTGCCTTCACAGCATAGCACTCAAAGAGCTCACAGGGTTCTCTGAAGTATTAAATGACTAAATATATTAAGCCATGTTTCAAGCTTAACTCTTTCCACAGTGGGAGACAATAAACTTCATTCTGTAAAGCTTTGGTAAGAGTGTATTATTATTTCTGACTAAATGACTCCTAATGAAATGTATCTTCATAGGAAGATGACTAGCCCTAACAATGTGATGTTATTTAAAAAACTAATGTTATATGCATTCGTAGTAACTGATCTATGGTTAGAATTAATCAATAACATTTATATTTGAACATCAGAATTGAGTGCTTTTTGAAATTTGTGGTCTTTTTATGTTATGGAACAAAAGTGAAACAAAATTTCACAAAAAAATAGGAGAATAATACTAGTTAACACATCGTGTATTGTTTTTAAAGTGGTTACTCAGAATACAAGATGCGCATAAAAATTTCTCCAAACATAATAGCACAAATCTTTCTTTTCAATGAACTAAGATAAACTAGTGGTATAACTAGCTTACATTTGTTCCTTTTCCCTTCCTGCTTCTCCCTCCACTAATTCCTTTTTCCTTTTTTGAACAATTGCTTCCTATTTCATAATATCTATTGTACATGGTGACCTTATTTACTCTTTGAGTTTATGCCAAGAGTCAGTACAATGTTTACACATATAAGTCTGATTTATTTCACTTATGAATACATTCTCAGGTTGCATCCATTTACCTATAAAAGTCTCAAGTTTATCCTTCTTTATTCTGAGTAATATTCCATTGCATTAAATAAAACCCCACACCTATCCATTCCTCAGGTGATAGGCATTTAGGTTGTTTTCAAGATTTAGCTATGACACATTGTACTGCTACAAACACAGAGGCATATGCACCACTGTGCTAACGTATTCTTAATACTTCTGAGAAGATGTCCAGAGGAGAATTAACTGGGTCAAATAGAGCCTCTACTCCTAGTTTTCTGAGGAGCTTCCATATTGATCTCCACAGTAGCTGCACCACTGTACATTCTGACCAAAACTGGAAAAGTGTTCTTTTTTCCACATAGCCCCTCCAACATTTGTTACTGGCTGACTTGATGATAGCCATTCTTTCTGGAGTGAGATGGAATCTCTGTATTTATTTTTTTCCATAATTTTATTGAGAAATAAATAGCAATGAGACAGTTTCAAAACAAATTGGTAGGACA
>NDGM010979237.1:0-11650 GCA_002564305.1 Octomys mimax | reverse complement strand
TCGCCAAGCTTGTTCCAAGTAGGTGCTTTAGACCACTGAGCCATCTCGCCAGCCCACTAATTTAAGATTAGTGGATATTTTAATAAGGAATATATGAAACTGAATATTCAAAGTATTGTGTACTGTTAGAATTTTAGGAGATTATTAAACATCTTCGGAGCAAAGAATTCTTAAATATTTAAAAAAATAAGAATCACTGTTCTAATGCAAACAGTGTTGATAGAGAATATGTTAATTTAAACAAAATTCTTTAATGAATAGTAATTTGTTATCCTTAGGAATGAGCTCTTAAGTGACAAGACTTTTCTTTGATATTTGATTGTTCAGAATATTCTGTAATATAATCTACTTGAATGATATAACTTTATTAGCTGTCTGTATTTGAGGTTTTTCAACCTGTGGTGTTAGTTTGTATTGTGCATATGAGTTTGTGTTGCATTTTCCTACATATTTTATATATATGCAATACTGAACTATTGCCTTGCACAAAGAACAATATTAATTTTTGAGATGCTTTTAAGATGTATATTTTTCAAGTGTTTCTTTATTCTTGGAAAGTTACTAGGATCGTGATATAAAGGGTAGAAAAATAAAGGTAATAAAAATGTGTACTTTCAACTTTCCATACACTAATAGTACTTTTTCCATGCAAATCTAAACTTTTGTTTTCCATTTTCTAGACTAAATGTGTTAAATGGGCTTGCCAACAATATGGATGATTTGAAGATAGACACCGATATTACTGGTGCTAAAGAAGAACTCCTAGATGACAACAGTTTTATCTCAGAAAACGAGAGTGGAGTTCATAAACCAAAAGATTGTCAAACATCATTTCAGAAAAACAGTTCATTGACGCTGCCTGAAGAACTGTCAAAGGACAAATCTGAAAAAGCCTTAAGTGGAGGCCAGTCTACTTTGTTTATACATGCTGGTGCTCCTACTATTTCTAGTGAAAACTTTACCTTACCTAAAGGAGCTACTGTTAATGGACCAGTTTCACACTCCTCCTTAACTAAGACTTCCAATATGAATAAAGGCAGTGTTTCCTTAACCACTGGACAGCCTGTGGATCAGCCAGCAACAGAATCTTGTTCAACTTTGAAAGTAGCAGCTGATCTTCAGCCGTCTACACAACAAAAAGCAAGTCAACACCAAGTTTTATTTTTGTTATCAGATGTAGCACATAATAAGAATCCAACCCATTCCATTAAAAAACTACCTACCTCTACTTCAGTTGGTTGTGACATTCAGAATTCAGTAGGGAATAGTATAAAATCAGATAGCACTTTAATAAACCAAGTAGAGGTGGGTGAGGATAGTAAAGATCTACTAGTAAAAGATGATGATATTAATAAAATAACAGGAATTTCCTCAGGTACAGATGAATTTAGGTCAGAAAATGATACAAACTGGGATCCCCAAAAAGAGTTCATTCATTTTCTTATAACTAATGAAGAAACTGTGGATAAAGCTCCTGCTCACCCTAAAATAGGTCTAGAAAAAAAAAGAAAGCGAAAAATGGATATAAGCAAGATCACCCGTTATACTGAGGATTGTTTTGGTGATTCTAAATGTAAACCAAAAATGTTAGAAGTTGACCTTGTGGAACACAATGAGGAGGTACAAACAGACTCACAGAAATACACATTATCAAAAGTGAAGCCTGAATCAACTGATGAAGACTTGGAATCTGTCGATGCTTTTCAACATCTAATTTATAATCCAGATAAATGTGGAGAGGACAGCTCACCTGTTCATACTAGCACTTTTATTTCAAATACCTTAAAAAAGAAATGTGAAGAGAGTGATCCTGAGTCACCTGCTAATTTCAATACTGAAGAGCCATCATTCTACCCCTGTACAAAGTGCAATGTGAATTTTAGGGAGAAAAAGCACCTCCACAGGCATATGATGTATCATTTAGATGGGAATAGTCACTTTCGCCACCTTAATGTCCCAAGGCCATATGCATGTCGAGAATGTGGACGGACATTTAGAGATCGCAATTCACTTCTGAAACATATGATTATTCACCAAGAAAGAAGACAGAAGTTGATGGAAGAAATTCGTGAATTGAAAGAACTTCAGGATGAAGGAAGAAGTGCACGATTACAGTGTCCTCAGTGTGTATTTGGTACCAATTGCCCTAAAACATTTGTGCAACATGCTAAAACCCATGAAAAAGATAAAAGGTACTATTGCTGCGAAGAGTGTAATTTTATGGCAGTGACAGAAAATGAATTGGAATGCCATCGGGGCATTGCCCATGGAGCAGCAGTAAAATGCCCTATAGTCAATTCTGATGCAACCCAGAGAAAAACACAAAAAAAGACTTTTATGAAAGACTCTGTTATAGGCTCATCCAAAAAATCAGCTACATACACATGTAAGGTGTGTCCTTTTACCACTTCAGCCAGAAGTATTTTAAAAAAGCACATGGAGTATTTGCATTCCTCGTCATGTATTGATTCATTTGGTAATTCTCTGGGGCTTGATAAAAAAAAAAGTGACGCCCTTGAAGAACCTATAGATATAGATAGCACTAAACCATTAATTAAACAACAATCAACCACGTTTCCAAAGAACTCTGCTTTAAAGCAAGATGTAAAGCGAACATTTGGATCAAGCTCACAATCAAGTAATTTTCCTAAATTACATAAGCGGCCACATAGAATACAAAAAGCTCGGAAAAGCATTGCCCAATCAGGCATAAATGTGAATAGTCAAAACAGCTCTCCTCACAAGACTATTATGATTAAAAGCAGCACTGACCAAAAACCGAAGTATTTCCATCAAGCAGGAAAAGAAAAATCTAATGCCAAGACAAATAGCAACTATTCATATAGACACAAGTACGAAAACTACAGGATGATCAAAAAATCAGGTGAATCATATCCTCTGCATTTCAAAAAACAAGTTAGTTCATTAAATTCTTTACATCTGTTTTCATCAAGTAATTCTCATAATAGTTTTATTTCAGACACTCATAATCAAGACACCAAACGGCCTGAAGGCTTCAAGGACCACAGGCGTGTAGCTGTAAAAAGAGTACCTAAAGAGTCTAAGAAGGAAAATTCTGTCGGAGGAGAAGACTTGGATAGCTATCCTGATTTTTTGCATAAAATGACTGTTGTGGTTTTGCAAAAACTTAATTCTGCTGAAAAGAAAGATAGTTATGAAACAGAAGATGATAGTTCCTGGGATAACGTTGAGCTAAGTGACTACACTACACAGGCTATAGATGATGAAACCTACACTGATCTTAACCAAGAACATGTAAACATATTTCCCTTATTTAAAAGCAAGGTGGAAGGTGAAGAGCCTGGAGAAAATGCTACCCTTAGTTATGATCAAAACGATGGCTTTTATTTTGAATATTATGAAGATGGTGGAACTAACAACTTTTTACATGAGATACATGATTCTCAGCATTTAGAAAATGCAGAAACTTCATTGTCAAAGCATAGCTCTGTTTTTCATTGGACTGATTTGTCTCTTGAGAAGAAATCATGCCCTTATTGCCCAGCAACTTTTGAAACAGGTGTTGGGCTGTCAAATCATGTCCGAGGACATCTTCACAGAGCAGGATTAAGTTATGAAGCCCGTCATGTTGTTTCACCAGAACAGATAGCCACAAGTGACAAAATGCAACATTTCAAAAGAACTGGCACAGGGACACCCATTAAAAGAGTTAGAAAAGGTAAGTGCTCACATAGTTTGAGCTAATATATCTATGTTCACGTTTGAAGGATTTAAAAGTTTTGTTTGAATTTGCTCTTTATTAAAATAAAATAATTACATATTTTAGAATTTTAATAAAGTCTGATATTATTAACTATTTTTTTAGCTATAGAGAAATCTGAAACCACTTCTGAACATACTTGTCAACTCTGTGGCGGTTGGTTTGATACTAAAATTGGATTGTCAAATCATGTTAGAGGCCACCTGAAGAGACTTGGAAAGACCAAATGGGATGCTCACAAATCTCCAATCTGTGTTCTGAATGAGATGATGCAAAATGAAGAAAAATATGAAAAAATCTTAAAGGCGTTGAACAGCCGTCGTATTATTCCCAGACCATTTGTAGCTCAAAAACTTGCATCAAGTGATAACTTTCTGTCTCACAGTGTTTTGCCTCTGGAAGCATACCATAATGGCCTAAAGACTGAAGCTTTGTCAATGTCTGCATCAGAGGAAGAAGGACTGAATTTCTTAAATGAATATGATGAGACAAAACCCGAACTGCCTGGTGGGAGAAAGAATCAGTCTCTTACGCTGATAGAACTTCTTAAAAATAAAAGGATGGGAGAGGAAAGGAATTCTGCTCTTTCTCCTCAGAAGATCCACAATCAAACAGCAAGGAAGAGATTTGTTCAGAAATGTGTTCTTCCATTAAATGAAGACAGTCCATTGATGTATCAACCACAAAAAATGGACTTGACTATGCACTCAGGTAAGGGGGCACTTAATAACTTATGTAATTTTAAAACAATTCAGTTATGCTATCTTTTGTGAAATATTTGTGGAAAATACTTTCTCAGAATTGTGTTATTTAAGCTACCTTTTTGCAGAACAGATTGGTTTTTCTGTCATTACTGTGTAACTAACCAGCTGATGCTCATCAGCACCAAGTCTCTACTTCATTTCATAGTCTGAATGTAAGGTGAGAACCAAAGCAAAAGAAGACATAAACAACAACAAATAAAAAAGTTTGGTCTGTAAAAATAAAATTTTCCAGGGTTAAAAGGATAATTGTGGATGGGAGGGAGGTTGATGTTGTTCAAAAGCACAGCATTACTGAAGGGGGAGACCTTTGTCATATTTTTGCCAGTGCTCCAAAGTGATGATATTCTCAAGATTTAGCTGTTGGTTTTCCCACTGCTTAGGTAAAACAAACAAAGCAGACTTTAAACTGAATGGATTGGTGTCTGTTGTGTGTTGTGATTAACTCAAAGAAGCCTCTTCCTCTCCAATTCGTCATTGTTCTGTGGAATAGTTTGGTTTTGAAGAATTGTTGTGAGTATATGAAACATATTTTTGGGGGTTTTGTATTTTGCAATAGTGTTCTAATGGACCAGAAGAGATGATTTAGCTCAGTGATTATACACTAAGTTTTTCCCTTGCAGGGAATATTTTGTATTGGTAAATGACATGGCATATAAAGCAGCTAAACTTTATTTAGTATTGCTTTTGGTTTCTACTTTTGAGGCTAGAAGAATCATAAGCCTCCTCCTAGGTTTCTTCTGGAGATTAAAGAGTGTTGAAGGTTTATGGTGATGGTTTCATGATTAGTACCCTAATATAAGTGTGTCTGAGGTAGTAGTAAGTGGCCAATAGATTAGTAATGAATAAAGTTACTATAAGGAAACGCTAATTGTGTATTTCTGGCAGATATTGGGTTATCCCAAATATCTGTTAATGCAGTTTTGATTTAAGGAAAGATTATTTTGTATTTTAAGTGGTCTGAAAAATGATTTTTTTAGTTGGGATTTTGGTTAATAGGGCTCTTTATGCAAAAATTCTTGGCAAAGTCAGTAGCTATCAGTATTTTTCAGAAGGAAAAAGTGTCGGAAAGGTGTGTTAGTTGTGTTGACCAAGGTGTAGTATACTTACAAAAGGAATTTGTACTTGTGGCTATCACGGTAATGTTGAGGAAACCAATTAAAACATGTTGGGGGATTGAGGGTTGTCTGAGCAGTTAGGAGTTTCTTATTGTTTCAACATGTTTTTCCTGTGATGACTAAGATGTTAGCTTGTTGATCATTTATTTAACACAAAGATTTTAGCAAAAAACTTCAAATCATTAACTTTCATTATTGATTGCGCATTCACATAAAATGCCCTGAATAAAATGTTGTGTCTAACAGCTGTTCAGTGGTGTGTTTTACCACCTTTTCTCCGAG
Organism: Octomys mimax; assembly: GCA_002564305.1. Taxonomy (NCBI): domain Eukaryota; kingdom Metazoa; phylum Chordata; class Mammalia; order Rodentia; family Octodontidae; genus Octomys; species Octomys mimax. The sequence goes on along the minus strand of NDGM010979237.1, from coordinate 5,747 downwards.
CCTTCGTCAAAAAGCCTAATTTAGTATCAAGCCTTTTACGGTTTTGTGGGTAAAACACTTTAATTACCACTTTGTCGACTAGACTTCTTAATTCTTTTTATTGGTAATGTTGCAAGCTTTGAAACTCTTAACAGAACTATTCAAATCACAGGGTTGTATTTTATAGTTGGTTTAAGAAATGATCTGCGTAACACAGAAATCTGCAAGAAAGTGATAATAGGTGTTAAATCTGGAGGAACTTAGAGGTTCAAGTCACTCCTCTTCTATCTTTCCAAACAGCATGGCTTGGCTCTAAATACTAACTATAAACTACTAATAATTAACTCCCCCTTCTTTATTAAGTTAAGCTAATTCAGTGAACGCTTTTGAAACCATCTTTGTTGTGGTACTTTCTACACACTTTAAGCTAAGAAAATTCACTTTTTGAAGTGAGAACTGGATTATAGTTTTCTTTTGAATGATAGGTATGCCTGTGAAGCTTAGAACATGTGTGCATTGCAATACGACGTTTACAAGTGCTGTTAGCCTGTCCAACCACTTACGCGCTTATGCACGAAAGAAGAGTGCTGGACTTTTGACTGGTACAGGTATGTTTGAATAGATATCACAGCAAGACTGTTTGATACAATACACCTTTTTTTCACCATGCTGGTGCTAATTCGGATTACATTTATAACTTTCTTTAGTAAGCATTAGTTGAATCTGAATAGACTTTAAATTCAGCAACTTGTAAACTATTGACATATAATTTTAAACAAGTGGTTCTTTTTCAGTTGGCTCATACTGACTTGATTTAGGGAGAAAGAAACAGTGGAAGTGTGGAACTTTTGAGCCTATATTAATCCCATTGATTTTTAAAGCATGCTATTTTTGATTTTTAAATTTATTTATATTAATAGATTTCAGTAAGACACCTTTCTTTGGTGGGAAAAAAAAGATTGTAGTTCTGTCTTAGGGAGATGCTTTATTAGAAAAGGGAATTACAGTGAAATTATAAAAATGTAAAACTGATTTTAAAACTAAGCAATCTAATGAGTTTTCTATTAGCCTATAGATCCCATTTTTAAGATCAGGCCTTAATAATAAAACCTTATATAATGGTCTGTTCTGACAACTGAATAGATTTTTCTTTTAATGCCCCTATACTATATTTTGGGTTAATAAATATAGCTATATGCATAAATGCACATTTCTGTGTTATTTTTGGTTGGCTAGCCCGACCTTGCAGATACTCTTCATACTGCTATTAGTGAAACCACTTAGCTTACTCATATGTAATGTGCTTCTTAAAGCCTGCAGAACTTTTGCTTTGTTCTTTCATTTATAGTCTTTCAAACTATTCTGTATCAGCAAATCCAATTTCTTTTACCTTAAAACAGACCCTTTTTCTAAGTAAATCTATATAAATCTTTTGCCTAAAATTCTCTTTTCAGTCTAATTCTCTTGTCCTTTTAGGTCACTGCCTTCTACTTTCTTTATTGTTTTTCAACCTTATTTACTTTCTCATGCCTTATGACTTACATCAAGTAAGTTCTTCCTGCCAAAAGATACTTGTATTCATGCTGGTATCTTTATTCTACTTCTTTATTCCTTGACTTGATATACAAATAATAACCAGTATTTCCATTGACTATTTATAATAAAACGAGAGGAATAGTGAGTTTTACTTCAGGGGATTAGGACTTTCACTGTGGGTTTATAATTTTTATATACCCTCATCACCTCTGTCAGGCTTGGAAGGTGATTGCAGATATTAGAAATAGAAGGAGATGAAAATGGGAGAATGTAGAAATGGGGAATTATCATCATTGCTGTCATAGCCACTAATCTTTATTGAGCACTTACTATGTGTCAGGCACTATGCTATGCAGTTTATATTCATAGCATTTAACAAAAAAACCATGTGAGATGTTCGTACTATAATTCTGTACTTTAGAGCTAGGGCTTGCAAAACAATAGTTTGCTGAACTTTTATAGTAATGAATAGCAAAATTGAAATTCAAGTTGAGGCTGTCATAGCTTAGATCTTTATTTTTAGTCACCATCCTATACCAGGGGATCCTAACTTGAATTTATTATTTTAGAAAGAAAGCAGTTAAGTTAGAGAACAGTCAGATGATGATTGAATAAATAAGAGTTTAGTTACAAAGAACTGTGACAAATTGTTAGGCCTACTATAACTTTGGAGGGCTTGTGAAAATTTTATTCTGGCTGCTCAAGCAGGATTTTCAAATGCTCAATGGGACAGAGCCTGTCAAATCCAAACTTCGTTAATCCATTTAAAAATACTTTTACCTCATCTGAAAAGTCCTTCAAAATGTAACATTACTTTTCATTTAAAAAGCTTTATTATTAGAAAAGTAACTAGATCTGTCAACGGTGGGAAAGCAATGGTAAGTGTTGTACAGCAGGCATGCAGAGCCTTCTCTGTAAGCACACAAGCCAAGCTGCCCCAGCAGTGGAGCACCAGACAACAGTTGCTTTTCTTTTTCTTTTTTTCAACAGTTGTTTTTCTTAAATTAAAACATCAGATATTCAGGTTTAATTGCACAGTTGGCACTGTGTGATAAATAAGCGGGTCTTGGGTTGCAGTTTGGGCACTTGGTGTCTAAAAGGTTTGTTATCACTGGTCTAGACCATCAAGAAAAAAAGAGGATGTTGCTTTTTTAAAAAGACTTAATTAAATATCAATCAAAATGTTGAAAGTGTTAGAAAATCAAAGTGTTAGAAGTGTTTTGTTTGGTAATCCTTGGCAAAAACAGTGGAAATGAAGACCTGAAAAAAAATCCAAGGTGTTTCACACAACTAGTACCTATTTTTAAGAAGCAAAAATTTGATTCTGAAAGTGTTTTGTCCTTATTTATAAAAGAGCTATAGAGATGATGTGTTTGCAATGTATTTGTGCCAACTAAATTTTTATTGCAACTTTATTAATGTTGGTTTCTCAGAGAGTGATTTCTAGTAAGCTCTGCATACCAATTTTTCTCACCCACATCTTAATATAAAACAATGGTTCCAACCTATGAGGGTCCCATTAGATTATTAGAAGAATAACAGGCATCATTTTCTTTTCAGGAATATAAACAGCTACTCTTAGGATAAATAAAGTACAAATTCAGGCCAGGTGGTGGCACATGCCCGCAATCCCAGCTACTCAGAAGGCTGAGGTGGAAAGATTGCAAATCTGAGGCTAACCTGTATAATAAGCAAGGCTGTGTCTCAAATTTTAAAAAATAAAAAAAGGCTGTGGACATACCTCAGTGCCACAGAGCTTGTGTAGTGTGAAACGAAAAATAAGAAAAGGATAGAAAGAAAAAAAAAAAGAACACAGAACTAGGAATTCTTTGAGAACCCTAGAAGTCTTTTTTTTTTCTTTATCAAGTAAAGGATGCAAGGATTGTAACATCAATATTGATTCACTTATTAAAGTATAAATTAAAATGTCTTCCTTGACATTAGGAAAAGGAATAATGAACAAAATACAAAAGCTTAAAATGGAAGTTATGAAAAGGGTAGCCATACGTGGGACAGTTAATCGTCTAAAGAGAATTGCACAGGTTTGTTTTGTCTAGAACTGATCCAGTTAACAGTTTTTCTGTGTTCTCAGTTGTATATAATTTATGAAACCATTTTGATTTTTCTTTTTTTCTTTCATTTTCCTTTTTTCTTCTTTTTCTAATTTTGATTTTTCTTAATGGATCTTTGTCCAAATTGACTAGTGTCAAAGTGCCTGCTTAGGCAGATACAGGGACTGGAGTGCTGTGCCAGCCCAGCCTTTACGGCGCACTGAGACAGGGTTGAGACTGGGTTGGTGGCGCATGCCTGTAATCCCAATACTTGGGAGGCTAAAAACAGGAGGATCACTATGAGTGTGATCTGTGTAGTGAGACCCTGTAGGCCCTGTACTAAATACATTGAAAATAATAATAAATTGACTAGTAACAAAGGATTTACTTTATATCCTAAATTGAAGGCAGACTTCTTATTCAAGAATTAGTTTTAATTAGTATGGATACTACTTATTCATGATAGTCTTCTCAGATTTGTCTGACAAAGTCTGTATATAGTCTCATAAGAGCATTATGAAATTTCCATTAAAAATCAGAAATTTCATGAGCTCATATTTAGTGCTTTTAGGCTTTTTATTTCACTATTTCCTTTGGGGAGCCATGCCTAGGGTTCAAACCCTAGCTTTGGACAAGTGAGGAAAGAGCTCTACACTGAGCCATATCCCCAGCCAGCTCCATTATTTGTTTTTTTATGTTCTATAGTATTTTATTTACTTAAATGATTCTCTTTGTTAGCAAGGTTAAGAACAGTGTTAATAAGTTATTAATAGAATACTATACGATATTGGTTTAGCTTTGTCCTAGCTTTGTAGTGCCAGTTTTTTATTCAGAGTGTCCTGGGTTGGATGGTAAATTATATAATAACTCTAGTTATTAAAATTTCTAAAATATTTTAAATTTCTTTAGCTAAAATTTATCCTCTCAACCTAATCTACAGTCAGAAGCAAAGCATTGTGACCTCAAAATAAAAGTGAATCTCAAAAGATGAGGAAAGGGAAATAATTAAATCCAGAGTAGCATACTATCAAAGAAGATACATCTGTGAGACATGTTTCCACAGTGTATCTCTGTGCTCTACAGCGTTGAGTCCTGGCTTGAAAAGAAGGAAGAATAATGTTGACATTCAACATTTTTATTGAGATTTCATTTTATAGCTATATACAAGTGCACATCACACTTCTGTTTATTCATTCATTTACCTGAATTCAGTGTGATACCCTCTTAATACTTTCTTTTTTCTCATCAAGTTAATACTGGTCATGAATGATATAGTACCCATTAAGAACTCACTACCCACAGACTGAAGACACTGCCCCAAGTGCTTCTTTGTGTTAGGGCTGCTACTGACTGGAACTAACAGTAATAGAATCTTAGAAATCATAACACTTCTCTGGCACCAAGTGGTATTTTTCTTTTAATTCATTTTTATGTATAGATCATATTTTAAAAATCACCTATCTTAGTAATTTAAAATAAATTATAAATTTCTGGTTACCTATTTAAAATTAATAAAAATATATTTACATATCTCCAGAAATACATTGGTAAGAGATTCCTTTCATTATCTTCAGAACACTTTATTCATAACATTTTGGAAGTACCTACAACAAATCATTGCCACTATTGCACAGAATCTGCCTTTTTTGTTTCTATTTTTTCCTATCATCCACTTCTGTTGTATTTGTAGACTGCCTGTTACTAAATAGATTTTTTTGCTGCTTTCAGTTTTAATGGCATAATTGGCCGTGGAAGCCTAGCAACTGCTGATGAATGTACAACGTGGTGCCAGGTTGATGAGTGCATTTGTAATCCACTAAAAAACATATTCCTTGCTTATGGAAAGTGCTATGGAAATACTCTCTGGTATGATAGAAAAAAAGTTCTGGGAGGAATTTCAATGTACGTTAAATTGTCTTTTAATGAATGTCTTCAGTCTTTTTATATTATTACAGTATTACATGCTGAAATTGCATACTTTTATAGTGATTCATTCATTCTGAAAGAATATAAGTTAAAACAATTGGTCTTATTGTGAACTCAGATGAATCAAACTAGTTCTCCATAAAGCAAATACCTTCATAGTCTAGAGTGTTTGGGGACCATGAGAAGTTTGAGATCTCTCTCTCTCTCTCTCTCTCTCTCTCTCTCTCTCTCTCTCTCTCTCTCTCTGTGTGTGTG